>PVJO010003932.1:0-115979 GCA_004026905.1 Hystrix cristata | reverse complement strand
GATTAGAAAATTCCCTTTCTAGGAATAGCTAGGTTTGTGGATTAAGATATAGAACAGAGCAAGAGAGTAGAAGACAGTTTTTGCTGAAGAACAGCTTGAACCTGTTGGGCACCTTCAATTGGAAGTCTCGTCTACAGCAAAGCTATTGCTCAGCTGTGTGAGTTTCAGATTTAGTGATGTTTTAAAAAATTGTCTAAAAATAAGTGAAGTTATTTATGTTTTCCCTCATTTATAACTTTGAGTTCCAATAAAAATCAAGAATTATTTTGAAAAAGTATAACTCACAACTTCTGAACTTGAAAAAGACAACATTAATAATTTCAGAGAGTTAAAGAGGTCCTTTTGTTGCTTTGCTTATCTGCTTTGTAAGTAAAGATTTTAATATGTTTAAAAAAAATCAGTGAAATAATAGCTAAGTCTGGAATGTGTTATTTTGCTAAATGGATGCTGCTGAAAGTGATTAGACTAAGTATTCTCTTGTTTCCTTTGGCATATTAGACGTTTCTGGGTGTAGTAAACATATGTGATCATGGAATCAACTTTAAATTCAACATTATGTGCACTATAATAAATTCTCATGCATGGATTTATAGCTATATTGTTTTAAAATTTTTATTTTTGTATTTATTTATTTTACAGGGTCTTAGGAAGAAAACTACACTTGTAGTAGCCTTGGAGTGGAAAAATATCTGGAGAAGTTATTACCATTTTCTCTATTTTTTCAAAAAAATATGCAACGATCAGAAGTGGTGGTGTTAACTAGAATGAAATCATTGGTAGCTGCAAATCTTGAGTCGAGGAGTCTTCTCAAATTATCCATTTGGCTATATCTTTATTTTATGTTGTCCTTCAGCTATTACTGTTTCCAGAGGTCCTTTTCTTATGACATGTTTTACATTTGACCCTTAATTTGCTTTCATACTATCAATATTAATTTTACCGTAACATTTATTTCACAGGACCTAGGATTCATTTTACCTTTCTCTGTGTCTTATAGCCCTTGCACAACTCGTGGTTTACATTGAATCTACCACAAGTATGTTTTTAATGAAGGATTGATTCCTTTACATCCTCAATACATTGTCTACAGGAAAGGAGAACGTTCCCACACTTGCACATGCAACCACTAATAGACCACGTGTGTCCCTTCAGGTCCCAGGTGCTGAAGAATCAGAAGAGTCTTCACCTCTACCTCTGCTATAGACTCAGTCAGTAGCACACATTGTGACGCCCAAATCTAATGGTCTAACCTAAAAGTTATTTCACATGCTTGTAATGATTTATTAAAGTCAACAACTCTTATATATCTCTTTTATATTAGCAGAGCTTTAATAGTCCCAGTAAATATTCATGGGTCCATTAAATGATTTTAAATGTACTAACTCATCTCAGGGACATAGACTTTGTGAAGATGAGAAGGAAATTAAGGGTTGTGTAGACATAGGAGGGAGGAGGGGAAGGGGAAGTCAAAAGGATACAGACTTTATACGTATGTATATTTACCAATACCCCATGATGAATAAATTCATTGTATATTGCAGACATATATTAATATTTTTTTTAAATATGTTAATTCAAATGCTTTATGGTCTTGTGCTATTTTAAAATAATAAATGTATTGGTAATTAGTTCATAAAGTATAAACTATAACTTAAATTGTAATAAATGCAATATCAAAATATAAAATTTGACATTATTTTTGATCATTTCTTCTCTACTTCCTTCTCATTATTCTCTTCGTTACATATTACCAAACGACCAATAGAAATAAAAATTTAAATTCTAAAATCTCTCTCTGTGGTGGAATAATTTATCATTATTTTCTAGAATGTTTCTTTTTTTTTTTTTTTAGACACTCTCGGTATGTTTGAAGAAATTCTCTCTTTCAAATCCTACTCCACCAGATGAAATCAAGAAAATCCAGCTTCCCTGATCCTTTTGTTCAGGACCTAGTCTGTAATAATCACATAGACTTGTTTACGGGTTTGATTTAAAAATAAGCAAACTGAGTTAGAAGAAACTGAGTTAGAAGTCTAGAAGACTCCACCTAGAACCTTTATACAGTGATGGCTTATACCAGAGGTGCCTGAGAGTGATTATGAGGCAGAAATCTAGCGGGTAGCGTTGGAGAAACTGACCCAGGAGGAACCAAGCGCCAGTCAGAGAGTTGGAGAACTCAGGTTCATTTACGTTGATCATCCCAGGAGAGTTCACAGTCTAAGTCGCGGGTCCCAAACAAAGCGACTCGGGGTTTTTTAAAATAGGTTTTTACATCATCCCTCCTTGCTAGTTCCCTCCCTCCCCCCGTAAGGAAAAGATTGAAAGTTTCCATACGATTAGCTCCCACATGTGCACAGGTACGCTTCTGCATTTGTCAGTGAGGAGCACACAGCCAGTGGGTACCGGATGTGAGGGGAGGGGCGTCTGATTAAAAAAACCTGTGATTAGGTTCAGGTTGAGTCAGCCATTACCTGCCGCATAACCATTTCCAAAGAGCTGGGGAAGGATTTTAGGACTCCTTGCAGAATCTAGAGTCCTGGGCTCCGGGGCTTTCCTGTCTTAGTAGTGGTGCCATCAATTTTGAGCTGCTGATGGGAACACTTGCTGCACATTATCCATCATCGGCAGATACCATGCAAGAGGCGTGTTTTCTCATCAGGCCAGTTTGGTATCTAGGTTTTTATTATTTTTTCTGAAAGTTTGGCTGCAAACCTGTAAATAGATATCTAACTTTCTCCACAGTTCTTTGAGCTACCTAATACATCCCAATAGCCCCCTTTCCTGCCTGATCTGTCAGTCGCCTTCTATACTTACGATCCGGAAGAGTCAGAGTTTCCTAAATGCAATCCTTTTCTCCATGTTTGCTCATGATCAGCAAGCTTATCGCTCTTGATCACCTTCCAGCTGGTTCTTTCTGGTTGTAATTCTACATTTACATCATATCAGCTAATTTTCTATATATGAATTTTGTCATGGTTGTTTTTTGTTTTGATGTATCTGTTATAATGTATCTCTTAATCTTTGAGTATAATATAACTTACCTATTTAAATCACTTCACTAAAACATTTTTTTAATTTTGTCTATCAAATTGATTTGAACTAAACAATTTTTTGGTTGTAGTATGTAGCAGTAGGTGGTTCATTTCGAAAAGACAATGATTAAGTCTTCTTTGTAATCCATTGTTTTTTTTTTTTTTTTTAAGAAGTGGATATCTGAGGGGAAGTTTGGGGTTGACAGGATGGCATGAACAAAAGCGTAACCCTTGCTCTTCTGGATTTAAAGCCTGGCCTTCGCTTCACAGTTCTTTTAGAATGACAGAAGTCAACAGAGTAGAAGTGACAAGAGATTGACTTAAAAAGTAGAATTTATAAATTTAAATGGTAAATAAGAGTGCCAAATGAAAAAAAAAAAAAAAAAAAGTTACGCTTTGCAGACCAGGCTGTTCTCTTCCTTCAGGCAACCTTTATGAGAAGCAAACTGACAGAATGTTACTGGCTGATCTGGACACCAGAGCAAGAACACCCGCCTTAAGAAGTGTAATTTTTTTGGTCCCAGATTTCAGTGTTCATATCTCTGGAGATAGACCATCGTGAAGGCTTGGTACTTAACTTCATCTCATAGAATACACCACCCTCAGATAGAACTAGTAGGTTAATGCTTCAAGTTATAATGGTTGCATTTGTGATATGGTGCACTTACTTAAGGTTTTTTTCTTTATTGTAATTCTACATTTACATTTCTTTGTTAATTTTGAACTTTACTAGAAGTTAGTTATTAGCTAAAATTTAAACATAATATACACCTATTTTTAAGAAATCAATCATCTTTAAAACTGAAATCTTATTTCTATTATTCATTTAGAGTGATAACTTCTTCTGAAATTCTTTTCTTAAAGAACATAGAATGTGTTTGATGAGTTATATATCTTCCATCACCAGATTTAGGGAAATGGTGATAAGGATTGTTAGCTGTGTGTTAACTCAAAAATCAACATAAACATTCTGAGATGTAGATAGTGTTCACATTTAAAGGTGAGGTAAAAATAAGTGTTTTTCCACATAGAAAATTTGAAAGGTATAGGGAAGTTTTATAAAGGAGATATACTACACATTATTCCACTGTACATAGATAACATCAAATGGAAAGGGTTGTGTAACACCTTTTCACTGAGATGTGGCATTTCTCAGTTCTTTGCAAAAAGGGTCCCTTCACTTTTTCCTCCAAAGAATGCAAACATGCTCTAAAAGGACAGTTTATTAACACACACGATGCTGTTCTCTGCATGGGCACTTCCTTTTTTGAAATTCATTCAAACAAAAGCAACAAAAGTCTTTCAAATTCTGTACTACAATGCGGACCAAATCTGAGCAATAACGTCTAATTGAAATTTATAGTACAGTGGCATTAAAAGAGAGATTTTGTGTATTCTTTCCAAGTTTTGTTTGGAAAACAAACTTAGTACAGGGTAATAATAATTACTGGATAAAGACATAATAACATTACTTTTATCTTTTGTACTGTACTTCTTTATTCTTCAGTCTTATGTCAGGCGAAGTTTACCTATACTAATACTTCTCAACAGTAGCTCTTTCTAAATGTTAAAGGTTTAACTTTGGAGAAGGCTACTCTCAGTGATGTAAATACAAGCCTTAGACTAAAGTCTTGAGTTGTTTCTACCATGTAACTGGGTAGAGAAACAAGGGAATAAAAAAAGACCAATTGTGTATGCCAGTTCTTCTTTATAATTGACCTCATAAACTGCTACAGGACACGACCATTTATATGTCATCAGCCAGAAAGTACTCACATGCTCTTGCTTATCTGTCAAGGATGCCAGAAAATGTAATGACATTCTTGGTGGCCATGTAGCCGGCTAACCATTGCATTACTACGGGCCAAAGGCAGAATGAATTCAGGAAAGGACAGTGTGGTTTCTGCCATAGCACTATATTTCAATTACACAGTTTCAGTGTGCTATATTTAAATTGTTTAAAAGCAAAAATCAAATAACCAAAATACCTCTTGTCTCTTCATTTACAATTATAATTTGCAATTTAAAAACAAAAAGAAAGAAGCTATCTGTTGTAAATAATCTCAGACTTTTACTTAAAGCACGATGGGCAAAGACTTTACATTTTAAAAATTAACAATGAAATAAACATAATTTTAATTACCATCTAATTATCTCATATATATGATATCACTATATGTATGCCACACATGCTCACGTACACTCTCTCTGTCTCTCTCTCATGTATGCACATGTGCACGTACACATGTTATTATGTGACACTTTCCATTCCATTCCAACAATGTCACTTCCTGGTGGCAAAGATTTCCAATGGCCTACAAGGCTCTATTGATATAATTCTTTTCTTTCTGTTTCCACCCCTACTGCTTTCTGTCTTACTCACTACTCTCCAACCATACCATGTTTCTAGAGCAGTTGAGGCATTCAGACTCTGGATATTTGTACTAGGTGTGTCTCAGCTGGTTTCCCAGATACACATTAGTGTTGAACTTTCATCTCCTTCAAGTCTCGTTCCTTCATATATTTTTGTCTTTGAGTCTTTCCCTGATACCTATTTATATTTCAGTTTTCATCCCCAATCTGGACACGTCATCCCTATTTCATTCTCTCTATAATACTCAGTATTCTTTTAAATTACAGATAATGTTTTGTTTCTTTATTCTTTATTGGCTTCTTCCAGTAGAATATCAGGCCCATGGAAGTTGTTTTTACTGTCTAGTAAGAGACTTGGTAACTAATAAGAACTCAATGAAGGTTTATTACCTGATAAAAATCTGAGAGTGAGTTAGATTTTGTGTCTTAGTAGTCAATTTAAGTTATAATATGATGATGTTTTTATTTTTAGTAAAGGACTATGTACCTGATGAGTTTTGTTTTATATATTTTTAAAAGAAAATATTTCCAATTTTTAGACAATTAAATACTTTAGAGTTCCAGAACTACAGAAATGCAAGAGTAATGTCTGTTGCTGAGAATGAATGCTTTAAGCCTCAAAGCAGGTTGCTCAGTAACAATTTTACATTTCTTTTCTCTCTATTCCCATTTAAAATCTGAAGATTTAGTCTCTAAATCATCCACTTCATTAAGTGGAAACGCAACGCCTTCTTGCCAGTCTCGAAATGTTTGCCTGAATTGTCTTTGTGTTGTACTGCACTTTGTCTCCACTTCCTTTCATAATCTATTTTGCTGGGAAATCTAATTTCTTTTCTAAATTGAAGTTATGTACTGCCAGTTCTAATACTTTGCTACCAACATTCTCATCAGTTTTATCATCTCTAAACTTGTGAATCAAAAGCATCTCATAAGATTGCTTTGAAATATATGTTTTGATTGAAGTACCATCTTATTCAAACATATGAAAATTAATTTTGCTTCTCATACAAATGTCTGTGTGTGTCTTTGCATATTAGATTGCATCATATATGCTGGTGAGAATTAAAAACTCTCTTATGTGATCATGGATTTGGGTCTAACTTAAAAAAATAGCTATTTCTCTTAACAAAACTGTTATTGAATATTTTCTGAGAATGTTAATTTTTAGTTTGTATTTTAATTATTATTTCATAATATCAGACTGACGCTTCATCAGAATATAACATTACATTGTTTCGCAAAATATTTTCTGTAGTTTACATTTCATGGGTTTTTGAGAGACATTAATATGTTAAATATAACAAAAATGCATATATATTATTTAAAATTAACTTACTTTTTTATTTTAAAGATCAGGAAGTGTTTTAAAATTAATTGTCTAATTAATTAGTGAAACTAAATTACCCTATTATTTTGCCATGCATACATGAAACTAGATGTGTGCACATGTTCTATACACATACTTGTAGATGTGGGATGTGCAAATTTAATTATGTGTATGATCTATGCTCCTGGGTACAATTATAATGCTTGTGCTACATAATTCACCTTATAGTCAGAAATATGAAATGCTAATTTTTTATCAGGGTTCCAATTTGTCATCATGTGCAGGATATTTATGCTAACATTTAATTTCCTCTTGCTTTATTATTAATGATACTTTATACTCCAAAGAAATTCCATCTTGAAAACTTTAAAATCATTAATCCTCATGATATATGAAGAATTTTTATCCATTCTTTGAAATGGGCAACATAAGAAACAGCTAACAGGTATGATAGCCCGAATAGCAAAGTGGTTTCATTTAGAAAGCATGTCTGAGCAGAGATGAGTTGAATGTATTTTATTCTATTTAGGTTTTTTTTTTTTTTTTCACATTTGTAGGTGTATGTGCATAGAATAACTTGCAGCTGCATAGACTAGGAGATTTCTGATGCCAAAAGATTGCTAGCTCTCTTTCTTTGTCCCGGACTACGAGGTATCCAAACTTTTATCCAGCACTGCTGCAGTGGTGAAGACTGAAGCAGTAATTTGTTCCTGAATATTTAGAAAAACATATACAAATATGTTCATCTGAAAACACCCATTAGAGACATTTGCTCTATTTAGTGCTTCATCTTACATAAATTATAGTTTGCTTCTGGTGAGTTTTAGATTTCTACTATTCCTGTTCAGTGTTTAATTGGCTGTAGGTGGATGGCATTGTGTATGGTTTTCAAATTGTATTTCAGTGCTAAAAATAATTCAGTGGAGATTGAACGAAAAATATCCTAATATTCATGTGCTATAATTTAAAACAGAAAGGAAAAAGTAGCAAATTAATAACAAATGAATAATAAAGATTCTTGACTAAGATCCCAAACATAATTAGAAAATACAATCTATTCCTATCAAAGGGGAAAAGAGATGGAACTAAAAATAAAATGTAGCATATGTCTAGGTAGATAAAAGTGTAACTGTATAAATAACAGTGAAGCTTATTTTTTTGCTTCTTCCTTTGTTTGTGCTTACTATTTCCTTCTTTGCCTTCTTGGCAATCTGTTCATTACTTTGCTACAGCACTTGTATCTTCGCAATTTAATTATATGTAACCCTCTTTCTTTAGTCTACAGGCAACTGCAGGTCAGAGACAGAAAGTAATACATCTTTGTATTCTTGTTTCTATACCAGCTGCTACATATTAATTACTCGATAAACATTTGGTGAAAAAAATGAGAAAGCAAGTTACTAGGATATAGAAAATAAGGACACACAGAGGCATTTAATTGCAGTAAAAAGAGCTATGAGATTCAACTTGTGAAAGCAAACGTTTGGCTCTCTGATAGGACTATACTCTGTACTAGTCCCAACGAGGGTTGTTAAGGAGCAACAGAGAGATTTTCCTGTTCATGTCAAAATCTCCTTTTGCTTTTTTCAATTTCTCTGTTGATTATTTTTATAGTTTTAACATTGCCTAAATAGGGATCCTACTTATATACCCTAGACATTTACAAAAGCCATCTAGCAAGCTGGTGTTAAATACGTGTTTTAGTAGTTCAGATATTAGCTGTGGAAGTAAAGGTACATGAATCTAAATATGAATTTTTTTTCTGCAATGTTCCTTTAATTTTTCATGACTTATTAAAGCGATTTGGGGGGATATACAAATAGTACAGTATCTGGAAGTAACTGGTCATGTACTCTTTTGCCTTTATCAATGATTTTACTCTACTCCTTTCACACTTCAAATACCTCTGCAGTTCCAAACTCAGTAAAGTTTTATTCAATAAGTAATTATAAGACCTTTAGTATTCCCATATTATTCTTAACGATTTACAATATCAAGTGATTTAATCCTCAAAAATCACCTTGAGTTAGGTTGCAAATGTTAGCCCCATTTTATAGAGAAAGAAACAGGATTTAGAGTTAATCATTATTAAAACCAGTATTTAGGACCAAGAATTCTGGCTCTGGAATCTAATAAATCATGCTAATTCCTTTCAAAAGTTCAACTTTTTTTTAAAGGTAACCTACATCAACCAACAAACGTACATTCTTTATGTGAAGCAAAATCCTTTCCATGCTATTCACTACAGGTTTGACAATAAACAAGCTGAATCTTATTTTGGGCATCCATTGCACTAGAGCAGTGACTTTTTTTTTCTGGAGAAATTTTTAGTGAGCTGCTACCCCAACAAGGCAAACATTTTGCTTGGAATGTTGATACATATGTATTAGTTGTTGACAGTCTTCTGGTAGAATAAGGATTTGTAAGAATTGGCCTTGGACTTTATAAAACATTTTCAGGAACTCATAAATTATTTTAAATTATAAGTAAGAATACATATATAAATATAATCTCCTAAATGTATATTTATAGCTTTTATCAAATTTTCAAGTAACCAAAAATAATAAAAATCTTGTATTCAGTGTGCAGTTACCATTTACAGAGCACAGAGGGTGTGCTGAGTGCAATGATGCGTGTTTCACATTTTATTTCATTTAATATTACTATCATTTGAATATTCAAATGATATTCAAATACCAAGAGGGTGGTATTAGCATCCTCCAAATACCAAGAGCGTGGTATTAGCACCCTCAAATACCAAGAGGGTGGTATTAGCAGGTAGAGCCTTGGGAGATGACGAGTCCTTGAGTGATATCTTCACCACTGGGAGCACCTAGCAAGCTACCCACACCTTCACTTCCATGAGGATACACTAAGAAGTCACCATCTGTGAGCAGGAAGCACTGAGTGTTACAGTGACGAGAACTTGGATTTCCCAGACCTGGACTGAGAGCCTAGAAAGCAGCTGCTCTGTGGATTTTTGTATTCTGATTATTAATTTTGAACAGATAATAGCAGCTTAATAAATAAATATTTAATAAATGAATGAAGTGTTTGATGTCTGAGGATTAGTATGTGATTCGACAACCATCTTTATGCAGCAGAGAAATGACATCATCAGTGCCATATCTATCAAAAAAATTCATATTTTAAACTCAACCATGTCTTTTCAGGAACCATAACATATCTATTTTAAGCAATAGAATCGGAAGCTCACAAAGTGATCGATAGTATCAATAGGACATTTTTCTTCATTAACTGATAGGGCTAAGCAAGAGTCAAAAATGAGTGTTTTAACAGTTTCACTTTTATTATTTGCTCTCTTTTATCTTTTTCTATTATTTTTCCACAGAGAAATTGACAGATTTTTAACTATTAGAGTATGATGTGTTGACAAATGCACACACTCCATTATGCAGTCAGTACACACGTGATGAATATTTTCATGCCCACCTCTGTCTAGCAGCAAATACTTCTAATTTCCATTATCATACAGTCATGAAGTCTAGAAATCCATGTCAATGGAAACAAGGAAAATGTTAATAGTGTCTGTCTGTTGGGCTTATAGTATTTGTCAAATTCAGCTATGCTGTTATGTTTATAAATAGTTTGTTCTTTTTTATTGATTATATTCCATTTCATACATACACCACATTACATGAGCCCAAATTTCTGTTAATATCCATTTGGGCCTATTAGGAATAAAGCTGCTATGAATACTTATTTTTTGATAGCATCTGGAGTAAGATAAAATCTCAGTGTGGTTTTAATTTGTATTTCTCAAATGATCAGTGATGTTGAACATATTTATTGCCTTTTTATACTTCTTACAAGAAGTCTTATTCATTTCAGTTGCCCATTTTTTGGTTTTCCCATTTTTTTGGATCATTTATGTTGTGATTGTGGATATTCTGGAAGTTACATTGTTGATAGTCTTCATATTTGCCTTAAAAGAATGTTGACTTTTTTAAACAGGGGAGTGGAAAGTAAATAATCTTTATTCTCTTGTTTTCTCTTTGGTAATTTTTCCTCCAGAATATATCCACAGTATCCCTGATTTTAGGATGTTAACCCTAAGAACATGGATAGCTTTCCATTTTCAGATACCTTCTTTAACCTCCTTTTCCAGAAATCTGTTGTTTTCACTGTAGAGGCCCTTCGCTTTCTTGGTTAGGTTAATTCCTAAGTATTTAATTGTCCTTGATGCTATTGAGAATGGTATTGTTTTGACCAACGTGTATATAGGAGAAATAACAAAACTGAAGAGCTGACCAAAATGGTGCAAAACATGAATGACAAATTTACCAAAGAAAAGTTGTCAGACAGAAATATTGGAGATAACAAATTGCATAGAATTCCTAAAGTGCTAAAATGACCAGTGCGAAAACCAAGTTTCTGAAATGAAAGAAAAAAAAGAGTAAATCAGGACTAATTACTCAGAGAAACCTTAAAAGTGATGAAAAAACAAGAAAAATTCATCCAACTGCTCATAGATGACTCAAAGAACACATTTTGCCTTAATTTTAACTGCTATTGCTTTTGAACATAGAATTTTAATTTGCAGATTTCTTTCAGCAAACTTTTTAATCACTTTTTTTCCTGATGAGAAGTCAGTAGTGATTTATTCACCTTTTACAGCACATTTCTTTCTCTGTCCTTTTAAAAATTCTTTTCAAGAATTTAACTGAGATGCTCTTTTATAGCGATTATATGTGCTTATTTAAATTTATGGAGTTTCTTGGAATTGGGGTGCATATTTTTCCAACTATTTTTAGCACAACAACCTCTTTTATTTTAAATATATTTTCTGTACCAAAATATATAATATTTCTCTCTACTAGTATCAGTAACTTCTGTTGACATTAGAATTGTTTCTATTGACAGTTTTTTGTTGCAAATCATTTTCTCTTACTTTCCCACCTCTAAGATGTGTCCTTTCTGGAATCTTAACTGAATCCCTGGATTATTCCATGCAGCCGATCTACTCTGACTGTTTGAACTTCTACATCACACATGGATTACTGATGTATAGAATTATAGTTCACTCTGCAGATTTCTGGTAGATTTTGCTTTCCATGCATTTTAATTCTTTTTCCTTTCAATGGGAAGTTCAGTGTTACACAAAAGACAGAACTGGTGGGTCCTTCTCTATGATACTCCAATCTCTTCTTGCCACATACAATCACTATCTCCTAGTTCAGGGAAATCATGATCTCCTTAAAACGCTATTACTTTCTTCTACATCTCAGAAAGCAACTCTAGAATCAAACCTGTGAAATCTTGCAGTTTCTACCATGTTTTTGCTTTCCTTCAAGGGTCATAGTGCTGGATGCCCTGCTACCCGACATCTGAAAAGAAATGCATTGTGCATTTTATTACATTTATAATTGGATACAGTGGGAAGTTTGAGCTGGCTGAAAATGGAAGAAATTGATATTTTAAGCAACACATCTGTAATTTTCATAATAATTCTTTTCATTTCAGAGGTTTCAGTGTACTTGCTATATATATATTCTATTTATAGGATATTTCCACCCATCTTAAGAATATTTCTCTGAAGAAGATACAGAGGACATTATTTATGTAACAATGAAAGACTACATTTTAACTGTCTGAGTACTCTGTTTTTCTCAGATATTATTGTACTAGCAGAGAAAGTTCTCAAAAGAAGAGGGGAATGACGAGCTTAGTCCAACTCATCTGCTTCATGCCCTTTCTTTAAAAACTATTAGGCGTCCAGACATGGAAATATTAATGTCTACTTCTAACATTAAGTTTCCTGATTTAGGCCAGTCTGGTTATAAATATTCTGTATTAATATTTCAGACCTATGTTCTTTATCAGTCGCATCAGTGTCATCAATATCATAAAATAGTTATGATAAAATATGAATATAATTGCATAACACTGCAACATAGACAATGAAAATATTTAAATTTTTGTAATGTAACATTAATATAGTATGGTTTAAATTATTTTTCTGCTGAGGAAAGATACAGGCAGTTTTAAAAATCATTTAGAATATGGATATGTAATACATCGAAGATTTAATTCTAATGTACAACTTTCAAGATTCAGAGTGCTTGACCTTATATCCTTTTAAAAAGCAACTTGTCAAATGTTATTTTTAATATTATTCAAATGTTGTTTTCATTCTTTTTAATATATGCCTTTAAATTTTACATGTATATACAAATAGGACATTATAACACTTTAAGTCTATTATCATGTCTTTCTATTACTCAGCAATGGTTATTCATTTCTAATTACTCCCAAATTTATATCTTGAGCTGAAGTGACTGTATAAAGACATTTGTAAGATAGTTTTGGCAAACTCATATAAATTTCATACACTAAATCTTTTAAATTTTCAGGACACTTTACTTTTAACAATGAACTAATTAATTATTCACATGAGTTTGGTTAATTAAACAGATTTGAAAGACTCCTCTTCTAAAAATTTAATACAGACTTATATTGAATTCTTAAAACTGTCACAGTTATTAGATAATTATTTTTGTGGGTGCAGAAAATATAATATATTGGTTTTATTTAAATCCTACTCTAATCCTCATTTAAGGGAATTAAAATAATTCAAAAGAATTAATTCTGGTTAGGCGATTGATTTATGGAGTTCTATTTCTGAATATTGCCTTTTTTGCAGAATAAAATCAGTTTTACTATGACTCTTTAATGACTTTGAATTAAAGTGAACTTTAATTTTAAATTTAGTGTTTAAAGAAAGATAATTGCCCTTATTGATGCCTTATAATCTCCCATAAACCAGTTTATTATATAATTTTCTTTTCAATTAGAAAAAGGTATTACTTCAGAAATGCCATCTTATCATCAGCATCTCTGGTGTGAAACACTTTAAAATGTTTGTAAAAGAGCTGAATATGTTTGCAAGCTTACCAGAAAATTCAGAAGCACTCTCTTCTTCTAATGATAGAACAAATTTTCTTAATTTAATACTTTTCAGACTTTTAAGGAATTATCATCAATATTTACATTGCCTTACAGATATTTGAAAACGATTTAAATATCACTGTAATATGCCTCTTTCATACCAAAATAAAATTACATAATTATGATATCTCAATATTCCTATAAGAACTTCTGAAATACACAATGTTATTCATAGCATGTTTCTGATATTAATATGTTTTGGAAGGTAACAATTTAAATTTTGAAGCTTTTTCTAAAACTTTCTGTTATACTTTAAAATATTGGAGATTCAAAAGTCACTGACCAAATCATGAAAACAATCTTAATATGATATCAATATACTTAAGAGAAGAGCAAATTCACTTTATTACTAGGAGAAAATCTCCACAAGAGACTCTTTTTACTTGATTTTAATTTAAATAATTCAGCTGCCTAAGAAACATAGTACCTAAAGTCAAACACAACACTTGTTATTTTAGATGTATTAATCTTATCTACAAAATTTGTTCATTTGAGTTATTCTGAGAGTTAAATCATACTTTATCATAAAATAATTAGGACAGATGTACTTTCTTGCGTATTTAATCAAGATATAATTTATACACTATACATTTATTTATTGCATAGAATTTAACATTTTTTTTTAAATGCATAAAGTTAGGCAACCATCACCAAGGAAAGAAGTCTATATGTATTAGTCTTACCTCCTTATTTTCTCTAGCTCATTGCAACTACTAATTTACTTTTGGATTCTATGGTTTGTCTATTAAGAAGTTCTCATAGGAATGAAGTCATGCAATATGTGGCCTTTTATGTCTGGCTACTTTCACATTTTCAAATTTCATTCATTTTATGAAATATATGTGTATTTTACTCCTCTCTATTGCCAAATTGTATCCCATTATATGTGTATATTTCATTTTCTTTTATACATTCATCAGCTGATGGACACTTGGATAATTTCCATTCTTTGCTATTATGAATATTACCACTATGAATGCTTTTACACACATTTTTTTTCTGTCTAGATATGTTTTCATTTCTCTTTTGCATATACCTGGAAATGGAATTACTGGGTCATCAAGAAGCTCAAGATTTTATATTTTGATGATTTGGTAAACTCGTTTTTCTAAGTAGCTGTAATATTTTTCATTCTAATCTTCAATATACGAGGATTCCAATTTTCTCTATCCTTGCCAATACTTAGAAATATCTGTCATTTGGATTGTAGACTTTCTAATGGGTAGAAAGTGAAATTTTATCATGCCAGTGACTGTATTTTCTTAATGAACAATTATGGAGAGGCTTTTGTCATGTGCTGATAGATTATGTGTATATCTTCTTTGGAGAAATAGCTATCCATTATTTGTCTCTTTTAGTTGCATTTTCTGCATGTTTGGTTTTGAATGGTAATTAATATAATCCAGAAAGAAGTTTTTTTTTTTTTATTAGACATATGACCTATGTGTATTTTTCCACCATTCCCTGGGTTGTCCTTTCACTTCTTTCGGCAGTATCTTTTGAATCATATGGGTTTTTAGTTTTGATAATGTCCAGTACATTTCGGGGTTTTTTTGTTGTTTTTGTTTATTTGTTTATTTTCTTTTCTTTCTTTTTTTTTTGTGCTGGGGATCGAAGTCAGGGCCTTGTGCTTCAGTACATTTTGTTTATTGTTGCTTTTGCTTTTGGTACTTTTTCTACCTCAAAGTTGCAGTTTACTAATATTTTCATCCGAAATCTATATAGTTTCATGTGCTACATTTTTCTCTGTGATTTATTTGAAATTAACATTTTGTAAAAGGTAAAGAACTGGTCCCAGTATATTCTTTTGCATGTCACTATATTTGTCAAAGCGCAGTTTAATTAATGAGGCCTACTGTATTTCCTCCCTTTGTTTCTTCAATTTTTTTCCTATTTTCTCTTGTTTTTCTTTCGATATTCTCATATGTTCCTACACATGATGATGTCCCCAAATCCTTAAGACCGTTAATTTTTCTTCAATTTTTCTCTGTTCTTCATATTGTAAAATTTATACCAATTGATCTTCACATTACCTTATTTTTTTCCTGTCCTAATTTAAATCAGCTTTTCAAGTCCTTTAGTAAATTTTTTACTTTGCTTATTATATTTTGAAATTCAAGACTTTTAATTTAACTCTTAGTAGTATTTGTTTTTTTAACTGAGATTACTATTTGATGAGATTTTATCTCTTTTTATTTAAGTATTGTTTATTTCAGTTTTATGAAAATATTTATACTAGTTGTTCAGTCGTTGCCTTCTAAACCTTACATTAATTTCCCTTGAACTGCACTTTTCACTGCTGCAGTACACGGGTCGCACTTTATTTCGTGTTTTCATACTATTGTATATTCTTGAATGCTTCAGATAATATGACAATTCTGAATATTGCTCCAGCCTCCATTTCCAAAATCTGCAGTCATTTTTGTGTGTTTATTTGCTTAATGGCTCATCTTGGCTATTTCGCTGCAAGTTTCCCCCGAGACGCAGCCTCTGATGTGACTCTCACAGAGCACAACCCTGATCATGCTCACAACCACCTGGTGATGACAGAGGCTGCGGCAGGTTCTCTTCGGCTGTCTTTTCTCTGATACCAAATTGCCAGCACCTATTGCATCTCACCCACATTAGTCTCTACTAACTACTAAATGAGTATACTCTTGTTTTACATAATTCTCAATGTACAAACTGATCCACAGCCTGGTTCAATTAAATTCTGAGTCCCCTTCCTCCTCCACAATGGCATGCAACACCCAATGGAAGGTTTCTTGTTAGGGTTTTCTTTCCATGGTTCCCTGTATTAAAATTCTAGCTGGTCTATGGCTTAGTGTATTTATTGCTCTTAGGCTAACAATAGAAAATGGTGTTATTTTCAGAGAGTTGTAAAGTAGGGAATATCTCCTATAAGAAAGGAATTATCTTCCCTTCTGAAATACTTAGATGTCGGATTACCACTCTAAATGTAAATGTATTACAGTAAGAAGTTAGGATTATATTTATTTTATTGGTAGGATTCACTGAAATAAATATCTAATGGAAATCGTTAACTCATAAAAGCTAAAATTAGCCCTCTCTGTGTAAAACAGAGCAACTTTTAAACTACATTGCCAAATTCTTTCCTATATACTTAATGTACTCCCATTTATTTTTAAATTGAAACTAAAAAATAATATAGTTAGAGAATGTCAATGACTATTAGCTTATAACTTTTGTTTCTTTGCTCTAGATCTATTACTCGAAACTTCACATGTACATTAATTACAGTTATGTGTAATACTAGTTTTAAGTAGGACTGTCTAAAAATTAAGGAATTGTGGACAATAACTTTGTTATAATAGTCACATATCTTTAAAGAAAGTTTAATTTTTCTAGCCATTAATAAAGTTAATGATGCATTAATTTACAGAAAAAAAATGATAATACAATTTAAATATAGCACAAATGTGACACGTGAGTAAAGAAAATGAACTACCTCGATAAGCTTTTTGTTACAATTTGATTATGGGAGAACTCCATTTTGAGATAAAATAGAATAATATTAGCATAAACTGTTATGGATGCTGACAAGAGAAACTGCACTATTATTTTATAATTTTATTTAAAACATTTATTTGGTAGTATTAATATCAAATACATTATGCATAGCCAGTATGCAATTAAATGCATTATGGCTTTTAAAATTTTAAATGCATAATGCTGTATATATAATCCATAATTATTTCACTGTAGTAAACACAAAATAGGGTTCAGCATTAAAATTAAAAATCATGAAATTCTCTTATTTCCTCATTAATACTTGGCTGTAAATAGAATGGAGCTGTTCTGAATAGCGTTCCACCTCAGCTTGACCACTTCCTCTTTCGGGATTTGGGTGCTCACTCTGTGATTCAGAAAGCTGGGCTGTCAACAAACCTCAAATAATCAGTCTTTGGCAGATATACTCAGCAAAACCAAATTCACAAGAAAACAGTTCTGTAACTAAATTCTATTGATTTCTAGCAAGTGTTATACCTGCCTCAGGTAAAATGTAATTCTAAGTGGATTAGACATTCAAATTCCCCAAAGAAATAATCCAGTACAATTATTTTGGATTAGTCAAGAGGATCTGGTCTGAAAATTCCCATTCCATATGTTACAAATAAAATTGAAACAAAAATTCCTAAAACCATCGTGTATGAAAATTTAATCCAAAGTGGAACATAACGAATCCTGAGTTCCTAGCACCAAAACCACCAGAACTACTGAAGAGAATTTATAGTTGTTGAAAATATTTTAAAAGTAATAATAATAAGTGGATATCCCATTTCTAGAAGTAAATAAACTCCAGTGAAATTATCTGGAATCAGTTACTTGCTCCTTCTTGTCGTATTTTAATGGAAGTGTTATTTAGGTATACTTTATTTGGGGAAGAGAAAATGGACTTAGTCAAGTATCCTCAGGTATGGACAAAGGACTATCATAGGGAGACATGGTAGTGAAATTAGCAAAATACGTACAACTGACAGAGAGAAAATTTCCTGAGTCTTATTTTATCAATATTGACCAAGTCATCCATGAGAAACAAGTCATCTTTCTGTGAGAAACAACTGAATACAATATACAGATTTTCCAACATTTGAAAAATCCGTTTAATTGTACCACTTATAGATAAGTGCACCCACATAGTTGGTATTATCTCTTATAAATATGGGTCCAAGAACCAAAAGGCTGTTTCCTCTAGATTCGAACATGAACTGAATGATCTTCCCTTGGTTCTTTTCATGCTAGGAGAACCTCTGTGAAAGCTTAGTATCTACTATATTGCTTTAGAAAAATCATTAAAAATTTTAAACCTACTTAAAATCAAAACGTGTTGTTTAGTTCTCTCATTTATATAACTGTTGAGATTTCTGTCTCTTGAGTCAACCCAGACTCTTAAGAATATTTTTGCCCAAATAATACCATCGGATATTACTTAACAATTGTTTTGGCCACGTTATTGGTCTTTAATGCAGCTTTAAGTTCTTTGGGCAACAGGAAACAGAATATTCGTAGTCCTTAACACTCATTACCATCATTGTTAAGCCAGTTATCGCTTGTCTTGTCTTGACATGCCTACCAAAGCATGTCTCAGCAGACAAGGGCTGCTGAACTTACCAACTATATCAGTAAAGAGGACTACAAGGTCAGTGCTTTCCTGAGTACACGGAAGTGCTTACAGCAATACAATGGCATGCTCACAACTTTAATTTATCACCTCAAGTCACAGTTAGTAAACATATATTCAATGACTACCCTAAAATGATCAGGGACAAATAGCTAAAAATAAAGATAAAGTGTAATTGTTTCCACCGCAGAATTGCAATGTTAGATGAATTTACTGCCATGTTATTTTTTCACACAAACTTTATGACTGACTGTAAAGGAGTTGGAAGTTTAGTTGGACCCCAACGGAAGCGAGGACTTTGAACTTTTGAGTCTCTCTGAGTTTCTCTTCATAATGGAAGCATCCCTTTGACTAGTGTCGAAGGCCTGCCTTGCTTGAAAATACATTCATGATATTAACCCTTGCTGTGTTATTGTCAATATATGCTGGTTTTACATAAGCATAATCCCCCAAATATTTTCTTATAACTAGATTTATAAATAGACAATTTAAAAGGATCCCCAGGAGAAAATGATTATGTGCTAACAGAATTTTAAGATTTCCCTAATTTATATCAGAAGAAACATGTGGTGCGTTCTAAGGATGGAAAATGAAGAAAGAATGAACTATTGAATCACTGAATGAGGTTTATCAAATATAGTGCACTTGATCAGAGATTCTAGATTAATGTGATAACCAAAACACCTAGAGGTATGTATTTGCTTGATTTCTTGATTGAAGCTTGGACTCAGTCATGATCTTAATTTAATGAAATGGAGCTGTCAGAACTATTCTGTCACACTTTGGAAGATGAAATCCAAAGAATTAACCTGCTGAGAATAGTGTGGATATTTTATATTGAATATATATCTACCTTCTCAGTATATGCTCTAACAGCACACAGGTATCATTTCATAAAGATATCAAGCAGTGTATTGATGCGGAGTATGGACATCCTTGTGAATTTCTGTACTAGTTCTTCGTAGCGTAAGTATTGTCATAGAGATGATGTTATAGACATGAGTGTTCTGATTTTAATGAGGTAACTGTATATCAGAAATCCAGATTCTAGGTGGCAGAGCTTCATTTCTTTTTTTCTGAAAAGTGAAGCAGGGATAATGTGGTAATTAGACTGTTTTTATCCACAGAAATAAATGTTGGTGGTTAATTGATTCATGTTGTCTCTGTGAGTGAACATGTAGTCAGGTTACTAAAATTTTGCTTAATCTATATAACATAAAATAAACCTGATGTGATAGCAAAAATTAAAACACAATACTAATCATTGTTGCTTATCCAGTTTGTAGGAGTAAACTAGTTCATATACTCAGTAAATGTAAATTGAAGGAGAATTTAGTTTCCTTTGTGGAAGGATCCTGCAACACAGCTATAAGTATATGCTCTAAATTTATGATTCATGTATGCATTTCCCACTGAGAATTGTAGAGTGACTTCACACTGTGGAAAAGTAAATACTTACATCTTTTGGAAAGACCAGAAATAGTCTCTGAGTAGATGGCAAAACATGAGATTCCAAAACACTGCAGTTGTTTGTGGTTTACCAGACAAAGGATGAAGTTATTTGATTCCAGTGATAAATGGAATTTTGGCTCACATCCAGCCCAGTCTACTTGAGGTCTAAGGGTATCGCTCTAATTCCTCAATATATAATAGAAATGATATAAGGAGGTAGTCCCACATCTGCTTTCTGATCACTGTCGTAGAACTTGTGTTTTACGAAAGGAAGTGAGAGATCTGGGCACTTTTTCCCAAGATGCTGTAGTAGACCAGAAGCAGTACTACATTCCTCGATTATAAGAAATAACATTTGTACCATAGTGTCTGGGAGGGATGCATTCTAGTTTTCCCGAGTATTCCAAGCTGCATAGATGCTTATGTTCCACATATTAAATGGCATATGATTTAAATAAAACCTATGCAATTTTCTCATACACCTTAAATCATGTCTTGATTATTATAAATGCATAATATAATGTAAATGTGATGTAAATAGATGTTATAGTACATTATTTAGGAAATAATGAGAAGAAAAAAGTCTGTGAATGTTTACTGTAGACACATTTTCCCAAGTATTTTTGATTCACAATTGGCTAAACCCATGGATGTAAAACCTGTGGATACAAATGGAAGACTCTATTAGGCTGATCATTAAAATCTTGAAAGATCTGTGATCATTCTTATCACAGCATGATTTATCTGTTTCTTCTGACTGTGAAAGAGGGGAGTGAATCTTAGAAAATGCTAATTAATGTAACTCAGTGAGGTAGGCATTCTAGCTGTCCCTGTTATTCCAGGTATTAAATCTTCTTTTGGTCAATTTCATTTGTTTATTTTATTTTTTTTTTTTTCGGGGGTTGCTGGAGATCAAACTCAGAGTCTTGCGCTGGAGATTTAGCTCAGTGGTTAGAGTGCTTGCCTTCAGATACAAGTCCCTGAGTTCGATCCCCAGCACCAAAAAAGAAAAAAAAGAATCATTTTTTGGGGATGGGGGCACAATACATTGCTAGATGACTGCTATGCAGCTATTAATCTAAACAATGCACATTCACATTACATATATTTTTGAAAAGGCCACTTTTACCAGACAGGATTAATAGAAATCTTAGTTCAGTACTCTGTCAACTATGTCAACTCCTCTGCTTTCTGCCATATAGTCCACAGAACTCTTAAAGGTTTTGATAGTTTGTGTAACTTCACATTATTCTGCTAATATGACAGCTATTGGAATTTACGAATGGTAACCAGCAAGTTCTTTAGATGCCTTAATAGGACACATGTGAATCAGGGGATCATATATAAACCTCAAGAATATTTTGCAGCCTGCTAGCTCAGGAAAGTTTCTGAGCATATAAAGCATGTCATAGTATTACCTTTATACTAAGCCAATGCACTTTTAAGTGGTACCCTCAAGAAAAAAAAATACACAATGCTTGATAGGCCTAGTTAATTGTGGCATGGCATGCCACTTACTAAGTTATCTATAAATCTATCGGATATTTTTTTCAGTGGGAATCAGGGCAAGAGGTGGTTCAGTAGTAGTTCTACAGAGAATACTGACTACTCTTCTATTTTGCCTCATGATCCACAAGATACAACTGCTCAAAGTGTCTGTGGCCAATCAGAATGCTGTATGGAGCCTCTAGCAAAGACTGGTAGAAGAATCACAGAGAAGTTCTGTATGATTTCTGAGAAATACTTGCCTTCTTCTGCAAATACGTACTCTCTGAGGCACAGCGTCTTGCTTGCTGCTAGACTTTAGAACAGAGTGAACATGTAACTGTGGGGGTTGTGACTACAGCACCTGGGATTTTGTCTGACTGAACCAACTACGCCTTTAGGCATTTGCAGTAACAATCAGTCATTTGGAGGAAATTAAATATAAAACCTCAGGCTTGAAGAAGCCTAGAAGGCATGTGTAAATGAAGTAAGCATATGGCTCAAACTTTTTTGACAAGAGTTTCTGCTGCATTGCCTCTTTTTCCTTCTGTCCCTCTGGAGCATTTCCTTTGACCAATTAGCTGAGATGTAAAAAGTCCAGCCCTCTGTAACAACCAACTATAGTATTTCACACAAGGGCCTTCAGGAAAAGTTTGGCAGAAAGTATTCCAATGGTTAGAATTTCAATTGTTAAATTTGGCTGATGACTTTGTCTAGAATAATTGATAACCAAAAGAAGAAATCTGCACTGATTTTAAAGCATTTTCTAATAGTTTGCTTTCACAAATTGGAACTAATAAAGAAAAGCACTGGAAAATAAATAACAGGGAGATTTAATAAGAAATATGTGGATGGGTCTATCAGGGAAGGGATGAAGGTTACAAAAGAATTGTCTCATCTGAATGTTTTCCGAAAGTCATCCTCTACAGGAAATATCAAAGTGAACAAAATGACACACTCTGTGGATTTCAGTCAGCTTCTCTATCTAGCCACCCAATTCACACTTAACACATCAGAAGGCTCTGGACAGAGCCTACCCACAGGGATCATGCATGTGGGAGTTTCGCATCACTGCTAAACTGACTAGCTTCTGAGTAACTGCTAAATTACTAAGTTGTCAACAGTGAGGCCCAACAGTGAGCACTGTATGGAACTATTCTCCGAGGAGATCAAACAGCCACCTAGTGGTGAAATTATTACACGATAGCACTGTCGCCACGGGGTGGACAAATGTGTTAAAATGGGTGGGTATTCTGGATACGGATTTGCTTTCAGGGCCTTTAATCCTCCTGCCAGCACTACTATTCAGGGAGTTATTCAATATCTTGATGCATGTACAACATAGTTCCTGGTCAAGAAATGTATTTTTATAGCAAAAGAATAGCAGCAAAGGGTTGGTTCTTGTCCAAGGAATGCATCAGTCTTAACAGCACTGTTAATCCACAGACAGAGAGGCCTATTGAAGACTCTAGCAGAATGCTAAGTGTTTTGCGGGATGAAGTAGGGGCTGGGGGTTCAAAAAAACAGAGTTTTACTGTGTAAAGGATTTGCTTTTAATCATTGTTCAATGCATGGCCCTCTCTCTTATATTGAGAATACATAACGCCAGGGAATCAAAGAGGAGAAATGAGAGTGATTTTTCTCACTGTTAAAGCAACTTGGCAACAGAATCACTGCTCCCCATTTCCATTCCATCAACTTTGATGTCTGTTGTTTTGTAGGTGCTGCTTTCACAGGAGGAAAATTTCCACTTGAAGAACAGTCGTGGTTCTGTTAAACTCCCATCTGAGACAGTCGCCTCGCCCTTTTCTGCTCTTTGGTGCCACTGAATGAACAAGTAAACAAAATGCTTTCCCTACTCAGTGGAGTGATTGATCTAAACTACTAAAAGGAATGTTGGTTGCCACTAAAAATTCCTCGCTTCATATATATTTATATTTATATATTTTCTTCCTTGCTCTAGGGGCATGTGTGCATGTGTATACATGAAATTCTTGTCTTTCTTTCCCTTATTATTTTATCCCAATTTTCTAAAAGGTTAAGTTTGTAATTCAGTAACAAAATTTACCAGTGATGGGTTTTATAATTTAAGAACAGAATATGATCATGAATGAATTTGAGGATTAATTACCATAGATCCAAGATGTACAGTACTACAGTTTCTCAGGGTCACATACAATAATGGATAGAATTTTATATTTTCTTGTTTTAGTACAATGTAAAAGCATCTTCACTGAATGAAATCTAGTTGTGTCTTGTAAGGCATAGACGTAGAGTTGTTTTACTACCATACAGAAGTTAAAGCCTTGTCGTACAGAATGAAGGGCCCCAAAAGTTGGAGGGAGCAGGGATGGAGAGGCCAGATAAGGGATGAAAAAAATAATTAAATATGTTATGTGCAGATTCCAACTTCCCACAATAGATGAAACCATTATGTACTACAAACACGTGCTAATAAAAAAAGAGAAATAAATGAAGAGAGTAAGTGAAAGCTGAGTAGTCAAAGGAAAGAACGTGGCAGTTACTATTTTTTCAGGTCCAAATCCAATAGATTACCCAGCAATGCTTAAAATTAGAGGCATCACTCTTCCCTCTATCCAGGGTGAATCGAGCGTGCAGTGCTTTTTCAACATGAGCAGCACCAGCTTGCTGAAGTCCTGTTCCCACACTCACAGCATGGAGGCTAAAGGCCCCTGTTGAAACTTTGACTGGAGGTCCATTAAATTTCCCCTTTCTGGGGCAGAAACTTGAGCACTGATTAACCAATACTTCCTCCTTATAGATTGGTTCTGTGAGGCTTTGGTTCAAGCTTCTAAATCTCAATAATCTGAATTTCTTTCCATCTCTCAGCTTAGAAGACGTAGGAGTCTCACTCTAAGGATCGCAGTGTTTTCTACTCACCATTTAAGTCACCGGTGGAAAAGTTGTCTATACTAATTTATCTCTTTCAAAATGCCCAATGAGGTTTCTGCTCTCTGACTGGAGCTCTGTGGATATCATTGCCCGCTAACATAGTATTTCCATTAGTTTAGGTAAAATTCCAATGGCAAAGAATTTTTCTAGCTCAGAATATGTTTTTATCCTAGCACCCTGTATTTTGACTGATCTTGGATAAAAAGCCTAGTTCTGAGTAAATTACATATTAAAAGACACTGTAATTAAAATCGCAAATATAACTCAAGGCCACTCAAAGCTGTATCTAGATGAGGGAGGCCTGAAGAAAGCAGCTTTTCCTAAGAAGCAGGGAGCACGTGAGATCTGTAGTTAAGAAGTCTTGGATAGGCTATTACTTCCCAACTTATAGGACAAATGGAGTGTTAAATAAAATAGTTTTATACCTTCTATGGTACCTGGCATTTATTATTTTTTTTATTCTTTTTATCTTTCAGTTTGATGTGTGTTTGTGTGTGTGTGTGTGTGTATGTGCATGTGTGCAGCCAGCGTAGAATAAATATAAAAGAATCTTTAAAACATCTGTGTCTATCGTTGTATGTCATGTCCTTCCAATACAATCTAAATGTTCTTTACACCCTTTCTGGATTAGATATTATTATTTCCTAGATAAATTCCTTATAAACACTTTATTACTATTTACTTATCTGTGGTATTTGTAACACTTACTTAACCCTGATTTTCCTGAATCACAAATATGCAGCTAGTATGGCCTTCAATTCTATAGTGACTGTTATGGTATTTAATTTTTAAATATTGAGTGTATTAATATCTGTTAGTGCATCCACCAGAAGCACTTTAACACATCAGATGAATTTTTAGAATTCTTGTTCCCATTGTTTCAAGGAATGAGCAGTCTAGACAAGATTTAGAACCCACGCGCTTCTGTGTTGGTGCCATTATTCTGAGTGGGCCATATGCAGTTCATTTCAGACATATTGATTTCAGTGATTCTACTGCAGTAAAAAGGTAAGGAAATAGAACATGAAGGCTAAATTTCTCTGTCAGTGGAGCATTTAATAATTTCTAAAGGTTCTACTTTATTGGATTTCAATCTCAGCTTTGCTTGTTAGATTTATATAGTTCTTCTCCTTCTAAGAATACAGTGTTTTGTGCAAAGGCTTTGGAAATAGCAGCATTTAATATAATAGTAATGAAAAGACCCAAAAGTAGAAACAGAAAGATGTGTATAGGGAGATAGGTTGAAACAACAGGAAAACAGGGTGACAGCAAACTTTCAGGGCCAAATCCCTGAAATGTAGTAGAAGTACTAAATTGTGAGTGTCCACAATGAAGAGAAAAAGGATAAATATTCTGTTAAATTGATTATGCTTTATCCACTATCCAGTTTTTCATTTCACACCATTCTTAATAAAATTTGATGTTGAACATCTTAATTTGCTGTAACTCTCTAATTGTATACTCTATAAGGCTAGAAGATGCTAAACAGAATGAATGGAGGTAGTTCAGCCTCTTTCTGTTTATGCTCATCACATTCTCTGTTTGTTTTTTTAAATTTACATTTTTTCATCCTCTGAAAATCCATTTAAATGTTAAGGAAAGAAGGAAAAGCAATAGAGCAGTGAAACCAGTTGATGTAATTTCTCTTTGGTAATTTTGTTTAAGAAATGTAAATTGGGAACTTGTACCAAAGATTTCAAATGATTTAAATCCACATAAGAGCCGCACGGAGGTATGAGTTATAATTAGTCCGCAATATCTGAAAAGATATCTGATATCTATTTCTAAACAGAGGTATCGATAGGTGATTAATTTAGGAATATAATATACACTGTATCATCAAAAAGGAAAATCAATTCCTCATATTATGTAATCATTCTTTTAACTAATTTTTAGAATATTTTCTTAGATATTAGAGTTGAATACTAATAATTATTAGATATGCTTAAATAATAGTCACTTCTATGTCGTTGGTTAAAATTATGTCATTTACTCCTCACTAAAAAATTTGTTTCGGGAAAGAAGGGGTAAAAGTATTTTTTTTAATTCTTCCTACTAGGTATAACTAAAATTCCTGAACATTATGTAGAAAATATACTTATGAAGGCTCTGAGAGATGTAGAGAAGAACACAGGTCAATTAAAGGCCTTCAAATCCAAAATGTAACAGGGTGGTTAAATTCTTTCAGATTTCTTATTTGTTTTGTTTTCCCAGATCTGGTGCTAAAGAAGCTAGCAACCCAGAAATGCCAATTGTTACAGATGAAACTAATAAATAAGCAAAACACAAGCAAAAGCTGACATTTTTAAAACCAAAAACAAGGTAGAAAGGGCAGCTTAGTAAGAAAGAAATAACTTAGATAAACAACAACCTTTATTCCAACTAAACATCACACACACACACACACACACAAAATCTAGCACCATCTCCAACTCTGAAGTAAGGGTTAAGTACAGTGTCTAGGCTTCCAACCTCATTAGGATACTTGAGGGACCCAAGCACCCTGAAACACTTTCCTTAGGGATATGCCACAGAAGGCTGGGGAGGGAGACAGAATTTTTATTCTCTCAGCCTACCATGAAGGAATACTGTATAGGGAGCCTGTACTCCAACCCCTGCTCTCTGATAATGAAACCCTCCACCTTTCCCACTTTGGTGGCATCAGTGACAACCTTGTTGAAAGATAAATCTTCTACTACCGACTGTACTAAGCCCATAAGCCCTCTCTTCTAAATGTTGTTTGTGCAAGCTATGTGGGATGAGTAACAAAGCATTATGGCTCTTTTTGTCTAAGTTGCTCCAGCAGAGGTTTACTGGGAGCTGAAGTCCCTCCCTTGATCAACATTAACTAGAAACCCCTTTGACATTCTTGGGTGTCAATGAGGTCAAGCAGGAGAAGCTGAATTTCCACATACACCTGGCAGCTAAAGCAGAACCTATCCTTTCCTTTTCCAGAATAACATCAGAAGATTCCACTTAAATGAGTAAGAAGAAAGATAGATAAATAAGATTCAGCGTCTTATGGTGCATACCCCCACTGTCCAGTTTTCTGTTTAAAATGATTTGATATATAAAAAAAGAACAGAAAACAATTTGAATTAAGTAAAATGTTAATTAATAGATGTCAACCACAGGTGACATATGATCAAACTATTTTACAAGGATTTAAAGCAGATAGTCATAAACTCATAAAAATGCTTCCACAAGTATGAATGAAGAATAATTGAAAGTGGAATATTTTCTCAAAGAAATAGAAAACATCAGCAAGGAAATAGAAGATATAAAGAAGAACCAATTTTATAAGAATATTTTTAAGTGACTAAAAACAATGCCCTCGATGGATAGGCTCATCAACAAAATGTATAAAACAGAAGACAGAACCAATAAACTTGCATATAACACACACATATTACCCAATTTTAACACAAAAGAAGATAGGCTGAAATTAAAATCAGCAGAGCCTTGAGAACTTGTGGAACAATTAAAAAACACATGTATGTGGTTATGTCACAGAAAGTGATAAGAAAGAGGGTGTGGCTGAGAAAGTGTTCAAGAAATAATGACTGGCAATATCCAGACTTGAGAAAATTTACAAACCAAAACATTCAAGAAGTTGAGCATATCCTCAACAGTTAAGGACAAGTCTAAAGAAATTGTGCAAGACACATGATCATGAAACTTTTGAAAATTAAAATTAAAGACAAAAATTGAAAGCATTAAATAAATGCAATAAAAGACAGTCAGCATAGGAAGTAGTAAAACCATCGTTATTCACAAGTGGCATGATACTTTCTGCCAAGGAATCCTTCAAAAAATTCCTAAAACTAATTAATGTGTTCTGCAAGTTATAAGATGTATAACATGAACTACATACTTGTATACTAACAATGAAGTCATGAATATCAAAATTAGATACACAACATCATTTAGAAATGCTCAGAGAATGGAAATATTTACATATAAATCTAAGAGAACATTCAGAAGAGATGTTCATTTCAAACTATAAAATTCTGATACATTAAAGAAAAAAGCTATTAAAATGGAATATAACACTATGTCATGGATTTTATAAATGTAATAAAGATGCAAATTTTCTCTAAATTTTTACATAGGTTTAGCACAGTCCTTCTCCAAATCCCATCAAGATTTTTGTAGGTATAGGCAGAATTGTTCCAAAGCTTAGATTTTGAAAGAATGATTTTAAATAGCTAAAACAATCTTGCAAAAATAGAATAAATTATGAGAAACTGGTCAAACTGATACAAATCTTATCATGTAACCACAGTCATCAAGATTACATGGTACAGTGGTACCTTGGTTCATGAACATAGCTGGTTCCACAATTTTGGAAAAGATAGTGGCGGTCGTGTTTATCATCTGATGCAGAGTTTGCAAATGAAAATGAAATTCTGCCGAATGCTTTTGTGCGTGAACCGAATTGTTTGCAAACAAAAGTGCTCGTGGACGAAAGTACCACTATATTGGCAGACACATAGACCAATGGAACAGAGTAGAGAATCCAGTATACAAAATAAGTTTTTGATAAAGACATGAAAGCAATTAAATTAAGAGTATTTTCAGCTAAGGAATTTGGGGCCACCAGATATCTGTAGCCCCCAAATTTTTCCTAAATCTCAATTTTATACAAAAATTAATTTAAATCAGACCATATATGTAAATATAAAATGAAGACTTTTTAAAAAACACATGAAAACATGTTTACATAATAAAATTAGTGATAGAGTCTTAAATGTGACGTTAATTCTGATCCATTCATGAAAAATCAATAAATTGGATTTCATGAAAATTAAGATCTTAGGTGTATAAAGATAGTGTAAAGAGAATGAATAGTAAAATCACAGACTACAATATATCTCAGATATGTTTGTAAACCATGTATTTTAAAATGAAGTCATATATAGATTATCTGAAGGATTCTCAAGATTCAACAATTTAAAAAAATTAAATCTAATTTTAAAAATGAAAAAAGACAGAAACAGAAGCAGATACTTCCTCAAAGATGATGTATAAATAACACACACATCACAAGATATTCACCAGCCAATAGGGAAATGCATGAGATATTACAAGCATGAGATACAGTGTTTTTATTGTGTCAGGGGTCCACACCATCATTCCCAAACTGCTCATTCAGTAGGACTCATAGCTCTTAGCATATAGTCATACACATGGCTATGATCTGTTATGGAGAAATAAGACAAAACAAAATTAGGAAAAACAACTGTGTCCGGGAAGAGTAATGCTATAAATTAGGTACATGTTTCTAATACTTCTCTCAAAATACAGTCAGCCACACAGGATATTTTTCTTCTGGCAATGTTTTGTGATAATACATGTGAAATGTCCTCTATTGGGAGAATTCATTAGTGACTCAGTTCCCAGATTTTGGCTGATGGTTGGCCACATGGGTACTTTTTGTTCCACAGATATCAAAAGTCCAGAAGCCCAGAAGAAAAGCAGGTGTTCAAAATTAACCAAATTGATTGTGCAAAATTTTAAATACAGGGAGCCATTAGTGAAAATCTCAAAATCCACATTCTAATAGTTCAGCCAAGGAACAACCTGGCCAACTGACCTTTTAAAGGATAGATCGCCCTTTCTAAGGACAGTCGTGTTGGAATGGTGCTCAAGAGGGTTCTTGACGGTTTTTGATGGAATTCTTTTGTTCCAATTCTGAGGTTCTACGGCTCTAGAATACACCTATAAATGCTTTATTTATATTACCTTACTTGTCTTTCTTTACTTGTACTTTTAACTGCATAATTTAGAGGATTTGTTTTGGAAGAAAGCATTTGGCACGTAGGGAAGAGGGTAATCATCCTCCTGTTTTCTACTCCGTCAGCTACCATCTTATATCTCAATAGTATGAACTCTCAGATTTCTTTTGTAAATTCATAAAACTAAAAAGTGAAAAAGATGTAATGTTGTTTTTATTTTTGTTATTGTTTGTGAAGATGGGGAGGAGACATCAATTATATTTTTAGAACTTCACTGAGGAACACTTACACTAACAAGAATGACTTTCAGGAATACCATACTAATTTGTGCAGTTTTCCACTCATAGCTTCCCTCAAATAACTGTCCTCAAATCAGAAAAACCTGTGTTTAAATACACTACATAACATAAATAGCAAAAGCTATAAAAAAGTTTCTAATTACAGAAGTTTCTAGAGTCAGAAGGACTTATTGGTAGAAAACACATTAGAAATTCTCATATCTCATCAATTCCTGGGTTTATTTTGATATTTTTGGGAACATTTTCCCACAAGAACACCATAGATTTTTTTTTTCAATTACTGTCTTTTAGAGTAAAAATATAGAGCATCTATTTAATCCTTGCCATACTAAGAGATCACAGATCACAATGGGTGGGAAAAGAGGGAGTATTTTACTTCAGCAGGCAAAATTCCATCTCTAGTTGAGAAAATAAATAACTATGAATGAATTTTAATCACAAACTCTAGTCCTTTTATCCTTGCTACTGCAGTTGACACTAGAAAGCACAAATATACTTTATAGAAATGTCCTTGATTAATAAAAAGTGTATTCTAATTATTTAAGTATATTCTAGTTATTTTACAATATTTCTAGTGACAAATATGAGAAATTGAACTGAGGCAACGACTATGAAAGAGAAGGGAGAAGAGCTTTTGGAGACGCGTGTAAGGCACTTTTGACAGGATTGTAGTTAAAAGATTTGATGAACGGTATTGCCATTCAATGAGATAAGGAAAAAAACAACTTCGTACCCTGCTTTCACATTCTTTGTACTCTGAAACATCACATATAGTTCTCTGCTTAGACTTTGAAATACAATGTATGGCCACGCGTTGCTCCTAATCTATAAGACTGTCTCCTAGATAGAAGGCTTGAGTGATAGACAAGTACATGCAGGAAGCAGTGAAAACACGTTTGTGTCCATTTCATTTTTAATTTAAAACTTAGGAAACTTTATTTTTGAATTAAAATAGTTACTATTTAATCTTGGCTTCCTGTCAAGTTAGAATAGTGGGTCTTTCATTTTTAACAGTGCTGTGAAAATTATTGGCAATGGTTTTCTTTCCTTGCTTATTACATAGCTTGCTGTTACCTTTCTAATGTTTACTGCTGACTTTGTGTCATGTCTCTGAATGCGGGAAGCGGAGTTGAAGGGAGAGGAAGAGAAGGGGAAAGAAATCACGATGTATCATGTACAGGTATAAATTCCCTATGACAAATGTTAGCATTATGTATATTAAAAATAAACTGATAAAATTAATTAATTTCTTCAAAAAAAAACTATATTAAAAACCACTGAGCCTGAAATTCCATGGTGTCCATCTTATGGAACACCCTCCTCCAACTACTGGAGAGCTTTTTCTTTTTTTTTTTTTTGGTGCTGGGAATTGAACTCAGGGCCTTGTGCTTGCAAGGCAAGCACTCTAACCACTGAGCTAAATCCCCAGCCCCCTGGAGAGCTTTTTCTTTATTGTTTTATGATATTAAAAAAAAATAGAACACACATTTATGACATTCAAAAAAAATAGAAAATGTGTGTCACTGATGGCTTAGTGAATTTATGGTACTTATATTCTAAAATGTTTCTGAAACTTTAAAAATTCAGTGCTAGCCACCAAAATTTCTATTATTTAGAGTATCTAGTCTAATACTTTTTTTTAAATCAATTTCACATTTATTTAGGGACAGACTGTAGAAAATTATATATATCTATGCATGTCTGAATATATACTCCTGATTGGAATATTTTCTTAATTCATATGAAAATAAACCTAAGGAAAAAAAATAGAGGAGCTATTAATACAATAATTTCTCAGAGTATTTTTTCTAAGTTTACTAAACATGCTGTCACCTAAGTAGCCATGGCACAAAAAAAAACCTTATGAGTGTCTATGAGTAGTATTTTAAAATGGTCACAAGAATGGTACAGATATTCTTCTCATTTCATTACAAAAATTTCTAACTTAATTTAAATTTAGTTTTAACATTTAAATGTATAATAACACATACAACAAAATTTCAGTTTATTATTAAAATAATGTACTATGTGGATTTATGTAAGAGTATAGTTATTTTAATTTGTTCAAAATATATAACCAGATATGGAATATTTTCCTACATATAACAACTACATATTTGAAAAATAATCAACTTTAATACTCTTGAAACTATGTTTTCTAATTTAGATAAGTAAATGTCTTTCTATATAAAAGGAAAGTTTGGTAATTTCCTGACATTCTTGCTATTCCTTTTGGCTAATAAAAAGAAATAGTATTACAGAACGCATTAGGAATTACAGCAGTGATTGACTACAAACCGATGTAGGGACTTCACACCCAAACTAAGTCACTAGTATTTTAATTAGAGATTAATTAGAATGCAGTTCTCTTTAACTACTACCATATTAACTTAAAATCTTGCTTTCCAACGTCCTCAAAATGACTTCTCTCATGTCTATAAATAGTAGAAGTCTATTATATGGATGCTGTGAATTGTAACTGCAATTTATGTTACCAGTTTGGATCTATCTATACTTAATCTTATTTTGAATATAGATTAATTCATCTTAAATTGCCTGTTGGCACCATGGCAAGCATGCTTGGAAAGTCAAACAGAAAGTTGAATAAATTAAGGGCTGAAGTATTTTGCATATCACTTTAATCCTTTATCTTTTAGAAATTTTGCTCATATTTAACTGACAGAGAAAAAAAATGAGGGCTAAGAGGGGTGGCTTGCCAGGCTTTATTAAGTTGAAGTATGTGGGGTGCATTGCTACTATTCAAGCACTCACACTTCCTCAGCTCACTCATCTGGCATGATTCCATTTTTACGTCCTAAACGCTATGGACTGAGTGAATGCATCACCGCGGTATCAGGCAGCCTGTGTAAAATACTTGACTTCAGCAAATCTTTGACAAGCACCATTCATTAATCTTTGTTTCATAATTCTAACCAGTATGCACACCCTGCCTTTCTGTCCCTATCTGCAAGTAAATTGGTTTTTAAGAAAATGAAGAGGTCAGCAGAAGATGTTGGAGCACACATTTTTCTGTTGAAACCAATCAGTAGACCTGGGTTACAATGTCAACAGTTAAAGTTAGTAGAACTTGTCCATATTTCAACTGAATCATCAATTTATATTAGCAAAAATAGTTTGTATGTCCTAGAAGCAACAAAAATAAACTTCGACAAATATATGGACGACTTTTAGCCAACAGATATTTAAGGCCTTAAAATATAATTGTATAAAACAAAATACCTTAACTGTTGTGAAATATTATAGAGCCTGGTTTTCATGTCCAAAGACAAATTATCAAAATTTTCTTTCCTGTAACTGTGAACTTGCTAACTTGAACAAAACCAAATTTAGAGACTAAGTAGTAAAGCTGGAAAAATACATATTGAGAACGTTATCAACTACAAAGGAAATGAGGAATTGTAAAGTAAGGATTGATGAGGTGAAAAAACCAAAAGCCAAATTATTTTTATCCAAGCATTCGGGACCCTACTTTACTTAACAGGGCTAGAATTTGAGAGGAACATCGAATATACTCATATACTAGAAGAGCAGACATTAGAGAGGAGTTGGGGCACTGGTAACCCCGAGCTGCAGCCTGAAGGTAACTCCGAATGCTGGGCCCCAGGTCAGCCGGGAAAGTGAGCAAATCAAGCCTCCCCCAAAGTGAGGTGTAGCTTTCAGCCATCTCAGAAATAAACTTGATTAATGCGATTTGGAGTTCTTGTTGTCTGGAGCCACCTGGATACAGAAAATAAAAATGCCTTATGAGGAACATTTCATGCAGAGTTCAGAGAATCTGCAGCATTTGTATCTGCAATAGCCAGAATTAATCAACAATAGTCATGCAGATTGAGCCAGATTAAGTTCTAAAAAATGAAATGGAACTATGCTCAGTATGTTAAACAAAATATGAAAACATATGAGAATTGGGGCAGATATCTTCATCTTCCCTTGGGAAAAAAAGGTACTACAATTGAAAATGATAAATAATAGGATTTAAGAATCTGCAGGGTGAGATTTACAGATTAGTCAGCACTCAAGGATTAAAACAAAGAAGAAGAAATAGTCATGAAAAGTCTGGAGAGATTATACGAAAGAATATGCAAGAGACATGGAGGAAATATGGAAATTTGTCATTCTAAAAACTGGAACACACAAAAAGAATAAAGACAATGTGGCACAGAGAAGTATTGGAAGACCTCAAGATGCTGTTATCTCCAAGTCTGGTGAGGGAGAGCCAGCAACAGCCAGGTGAGCTGAGAGCGGGAGAGACGTAAGCCAAGCCATGTACAAGACGAGCATAGCAATTGAGCGGCAAACCAAAGAGAAAGGGAAAAACTTCAAAGATTAGGAAGCAACAGGAAGGGTGAAGGCTGAAGGCTGAGTCTTCAATAGAAGCCAGAAATATGATAACGTGCCATCTTTTCTATTATGATCCGTAACGACATTTTTGTCGTTTTTTAGTAAATATCAATCTATTTGTACTTGAGGACAAATAACAGTGTTTTGTTTAATTAGGTTTTATAATATATCTTTTTCCTCCTTGTACTGCTGCACAAAAATTTTTACCCATACATATACCTTTGTTGAAGGGTTAAAATTTATAATCAAACTGTCAACTTCCATAAATAGCCCATTAAAAATCAATTGAGATTAATACTGAATATTCCAATGATGATCAATTTTAAATAAAATTTATTCCTTACAATGTAACTCTTTCATATCTCTCTCTGTATTTTTTAAAACAGAGTTCTCAAAGTATTTTGGTTTTAATTAGTTTTGTTAATAAAGAGAGGAATGTAAACATTTCATTCTACACACATGTATGAATTAAAGAAAATAAAAGAAGCACAATCAGCCAGGCGCAGTGACACGTGACTGTATCCCGAGCACTCAGAGATGCTGAGGCAGGAGAATGGCAAGTTTTAGCCCATTCTAGCCATCTTGGTAAGAATGTGTGTCAAAGTAAAATTTAAAAATTAGAAGAAAAAGGCTGAGAATGTAGCTCATTGCCATTGTCCTGTGTTCAATCCCTAATATTTGAAGGAAAAAAAAATGTGTTTGATCATTGTTCTCATAACCACAGACTTGTTGTATAAAGTAAGTTACACAGGCTCTTGTTTCATTTTATTTTATTTTTTTTAACTTAGATCTACTCAGATGTACTCTACAGAACGAAGCTGGTCCGCACACTGTTCATTGCCCATATGTGGGGTCATGCAGCAGAAATTTAGTGTAAGCACAAAATGACTTCTTAGAAGTTTAGAATTGCCACAGTATCTCTGTGAATTTGACTATATCTTGAAAAAAATGATCATAATTTTGGGGAGAAAAATGACTGATACTTAACCACAGCTAATTTGAGAAGAAACAATGTCAATAATAATGCTGTCTGCTAATGAAAAGGGTAGCTTTGTTGTCATCCTTTCCCATTTCAACTTCCCTAATCTTGAGACTGGCTGCCTTTTCACATATGCAAAACTGACAGATGCTACCTCCAATTTTCCATCCAAGGATTCTATATTTTCCCAGTAACCCTTATTTGGACTTTAGGAAATCCTTAAACTATTGGCCCATTTGTTTTCAACTACCTCCTAGCACCCACATCTCTCTCCCATCTGTGTTCTCCTTGGCTTTCAGGATCCATTGATGTCTATGATCTCGGGTCTGATGTGAGTTTAAAAAGAACTTAGGGTTTGATAGGTTTTGCACTTTTTTTTTTTCCCCTAGTTTAGCACGGAAGTATGCACTTGTCCAATTACATGACTTTTACATGCTCCTCTGGTACTGTATTTCATTTAGTTAGTCAAAGTCCAATGACCAAAAATATTGAAAGATGATCCAAAACCCTTATGCTGAAGCTTGTCAGGAGATATTTCGGTTATATGAAGGTAAGTGTGTAAAAGCTTCTCGGGAAGTTCTTATAGAAACAATAATCTCTGAATTCTTGAATTTTCATAACTGTTTCTGGCCATTATATTAAAGGAGAATTTGAGTGGCTACATAGTCTTCGGTTTGCCTTCTCTTTCAAATCACTTCTAAAAAGTTTTTCTATTCACTGAAGAATTTTGATACAAGTCTAATTTTTTACCCTTTAAAAATGACTCTCTATCTTCACCTGGTTGTCCAAAAGATTAATATAATTTTTTTTATTTCCCAGTACTGTCACTAGAAAATATTTCAGGCTTCATAATAGTGATTAAAGTTTCTTAGGTACAGAATGTGAGGGCAGTTACTTTCTTTTAGGGTTTTGCTATTTTTAGCTTCCATTTTTACTGTTGAAAAAATAAAAATTTCCATCTAACTCATTCATTTTAAGATTCTTTTAAGATGATCTTTCTCCACTTTTGCTCCTTTGAAGAGTTTGTCATTGTCTCTTGTTTCTAGCAATATCATTATCATGTGTCTAAGTGAGTTCCTTCTGTTTAGTTATCCTATTTTTAAAATTTGGGGTCTTTGATTTTATAGCTTGATAGTTTTCATAAGTTCTGAAAAGTTTTAGCTATTATCTCTCACATATTGTGTCTTTCCCATTTGTTTTCTCTTCTGATCTTTTTCTGTACACATTATTAGGCTTCTAAACACCAACTTCTCCGTCACTGGATTTCTATATGCATAAATCTGTGTTCTCCATTCTGAATAATTTTCATTGACTTTTATTACAGTTTCCTTACTTTATTTTCAGCTTTGTCTATGTACTTATGAAGCCAACTTAAACAATTTTAATTTTAGTTAATGTATTTTTTACTTCTAGATGACCTATTTAATGTGATTACTTTATGTGGATAACAAATAGATGAAAACATAATTTGAAGCGTAAAAATGATCTGCTGGTTGTGCGCGGTCACTGCTAGCACAAGGACGCCCTAAACAAAACTTAGGCTGAAAATTTCTCAGAAGACTTCATTCAGTTGCGTTTTGCTGTCAGTTTCTCACGCAGGTTGGTGAATTCCCTGCTGAGGAACGCTGAGATTGGGATGAGTCTTTTTAAAGAATTCTCATGTTTTGCAGACCTTGACATTTATTTAATTCTAACAATATATGCAAATTAAACAGTGGAGGCAGTATTTGTGAGAGAAAGCAGTTTTCTTAGTTAAGCATCTCTGTGGATTTCAAAACTGACTTTAATTAATGTTAGCTTTTTTTTCATGATCTCAACTCAGTAATTTTAAAAAAGTATTTTCTAATATATCTATGCACTACAATTATGAAGTTAGTTCTGATAATTTAGCACATATCAGAAACAAAAGTCCTGCATGAGCTTTTCCAGTCATGTGTGTGCATAATTCTATAATATTTACATAATTTAATACACATATAAATATCTAGTTATGATATGTGTATATATTATATTTAATGCATATGTAAATATGTGTTTATTTATTTATATGTGTACTTCTATTCATCTGTACCTAGTGCATATTGATTCAGTAATTCACGCTCAAAATATCTATTTTCTTATTACATATGATTTTTGGTAATGTCTATTTCTAAAAATGAATTGTGAAGTTTCTTTGAAGGCAGAATTTAAAGCTCTTTCCTGATGGTGTTGGTTCTTCCATCTAAGTGGAAAAATGACTTAACAGGATAACTTTCAGCTAAATCTTTACAACATTTTTAAAACATTACTATAATATATTCTAGTATCAAGCATGTGTGAAAGCAGTGTACTTAGAAAATCTCTAAAAGAATTTTTTTTCTTCATGAAAATACCTCAGACATCTCCTTCTGCATTGTGGGTCCCTTTCTGATCTTCTCAACTAAAGGTACAACCTTTCCAGAGTTGCGATTTCATGAAAAGTTTTGTGATCGAACCTTTTATGCAGGCATTGTCCCATTTATGGTGCACAAATAATTAAAATGAAAGTTCCAGGCCAATTTAGACCAAACGTCAACAGATATTTTTAGAGCAATTTAGGGCTTTTTTGTGTCACTCCTTGCACTTTCTTGTATATTTAGGGATTCTTATTCCTTCCTTATTTCTCTACCTGCATGTAAAATTTTAAAGGTAAATTTAAAAATTTTAATCTACCATATTTTGTGTTTCATATTGAAAAGCTTTATTTTGATATGAAGTGAATGATTTTTTTTTTTTTTCTTTTGTGGTGCTGGAGAGCAAACTCAGGGCCTTGAGCTTGCTAGGCAAGCACTCTGTCCACTAAGCTAAATTCCCAGCCCCTGAAGTGTGTGCTTTTGCTTAAAATAAAAACATGATTCTTCTACAGATTTTTTGAGATGTGATTAGAGTTGCAGTATCAATTTTGCTGAGATTGTTTGAATTATAGATATTTTAGAACTTTATTGGTCTGCATTTCTTCCTAATGTGAATCATCTTCCTCCTTCCCTGTGATCACAATTATATTTATGTGACCATTTTTTCCCATTATTGTTATCACAGAGGCAAATCTTCTAATTGTCAGTTCTGATCTTTCTTCTGTCAATTAAAGAAAATATTTTCATTTTTTTAAATTGGAAACTTCTGAAAAATGTCAAATTAAAATTTGTATTAAATATTGATGGAAAAAAGCGTGGACTCAACATATAGATTTCACCCATTGTGAGAGAAATAAATCTATTCAATACATCAGAGAATGTATTTCTGCACACAGAACAAAGCACAAATGGAGTGAATATGTGTGATGAATTTGTAATATCCGACATGGTTCTTTTGTTGCATAGAAATACCAGAGTAAAAACAATTCAAGTTCTTCCACTGTGTTTGGACTTCCCAATGAGTAATGATATCTTTTCCATTTTATCTTTGAGCCCCAGAGTATCATTTATAGTAATTATCATGTTTGATACGTGAGAGGTTTGTGTTTTGACTCAGAAAAGAATTGATAAAATTTGCACTGTACAATACACAAGAAATTATGATGAAATTTTCTTTCTTTGTTCATTTTTTTCTATTATAGTATTCTGAAATGTATTATCAATGAACTTTTACACAGACACACTGCCTAAGTGATCACATTTTTCTTCATTGCGTAGGAATCTGTGACATACTAAAAACTTACAAATGCAGAATGTCTTTATATTAATAATATACCTATATAAAATGAACTTTAGTATATTGGTGTGACATTTTCTTCTAAAACTCTGAAGAAAATAAGAATAAAATTTGATACTTATAAATTTCCCCTGATGGCTTCATTTAAAATATGACATATTAAAATTCTAGGGAAGACTTATAAAAATACGTGAAATAATCTTCATTGGAACAATACTTATAATAGATTTTAAGTTGTATCTTTCTTTACAATATGTACAGCATTCACTATTATGAATGGTTTTCGTATTTTTAAGTAGAATTTCTTTTCCTTTTTAGCACCTTTAAAAATGGCTATTAGAATTATCTTGAAATTTTTTCACTTAATTTTCTATTTTCTGGGTTACTATCTGACACAAACAGTTCATGTCAAAGTAAGACTTATGTATGAATAATAGCTTGATTTGTACAGATCTATATAATTAACGATAACTTTTTGAATTATTCATCTCAGTTAATATATTTATATTAAAGAGCCTCCTAAGGATATATGCCCTAAACAGTAAATAGACTGTCAGACACTCTGGCAACATGCACCCATGTGCGGACAGGCAGGTCTTTGTTATCATCAACTTCCACCCCACTCGTAGCGGGGCAGGCGATCAGACAATGTCCTCACACAAGGCAAAGAACACATGCCGACTGAGTTTTGTGGATAAAAACAAGACTTCACGTAAACAAAGATGAAGGAAAAGAATTTTACTTAGTCAATTTTGGAGACCTTTGTGTGGTAAAAATTCTTTTAGAAGTATAAAAGTGTACAAATAGAATCTAAATTGATGTAGATCATATATACACATATATCCAAACTATAATGACATATTTCTATATTTTAAATCCTTTGGACCCTTGTGTAAAAATTCTTAAAGGTGCCTGAGTTTTAAGTACAATTAAATCACAATAAACCAGCGGCACACCTGACCCAGACTTCTCATAATCTTTTGTGTGTGTGTGTGTTTTTTTTTTTTTTTGTGGTGCCGGGGATTGAACTCAGGGCCTTGTGCTTGCAAGGCAAGCACTCTAAACACTGAGCTAAATCCACAGCCCCTGATAATCTTTTGACATAATCATTTTTATTCACTTCTATACTATTTGCTTTCTTTCCTCTTTGAGAAAAAAAAAAAAGTGTAATATAACATTGAGGACAATGAAAGTACCAAAAGGTATTACAATTGGTTATTTCAAAACTCAAGTTGTATCATCAAACATATGACTAAATACAAGAAAAAAATTTACTACCTAACTTGACAGAAATTTTAATCATAATTATGTGATTTGAAAAATTAAACATTTATAATTAATTTTAGTCAAAAGAAAACATTTTAAAATTATTTTCCTTAATATTTCCACAGACTTATAATAGAGACACACTCGAGACCTAGTTTAGAACACAAAGTCCTATAGAAGGGAAGCAGTTAAACTAGATGTAAGTAAAATATTTTTGTCAGAATTTTTTTAAATGAAAAAAGTCAAATAATCAAATATTATCAAAGATGAGAAAAATTTACCCATTTCAGATGATTTGGTTTTTTTTACCTACTAATTTCTCCAAACTACACTTTGAAGAAAAATAGTATAATGTTTTTTCAACAGATAGTGTTACCTTTGTATGGGGACCCTGAGGATGTTGTATATTGCAGAAAACCCACTACACTGCTGGCCCTCAGAAGAAACTGAAAACTTGTGTGCAGCAATCTCAGCGATCAAAGTTACTCAAGCAGCATTTCACTATACTGATAAATGTCTGCAAGCTGAAGGCCTCCACTTTGAGCACCTCTTGTAATTGAAGAGGCCGAAGGTAACTTGTATTACTCTCATGATGTCTCAATATATTTAGTATAAAAATATTTATACAAGTTTTTCTTTTCCTAAACTGTCTATACATTTTTTTGGTGAACTCTGTATATTTAGAAATAAATATTCATTACGAATTTAAATGTATTGATATGTGTAAGAGTAATATTACACTTATACACAAAATAGGCAAAGAAATTTATATGTGAATTAAGACGGATTTAAATGCAAATAATTCAGTAATCATAAATTGACTTAACACCTAACTCTGACATTTAGCCAGAGCTTTCTATTAAAATCTTTCATTGAAATTTTGTCTTTGCAATTGTTAGTGATTCTTTGTATGTCAATTTATATATTGAGATTACATCTACCTTCAAAAATAAAGTTTGTTTCCATAAATAAAAAAATCTAAAGCTGGAGCCAAGTTCAATCAGTGATAAACAGCCTCCTGTTGGCCCTTGTCCTGCAAAGGCAGTACTATACAAAACTCGATCAAAATTCACAGCGAATATTTAAAGGTGAGAGAGCAGACCCTCACTACAGAAGCAGCACCCCATCCTATGTGAGAAAGCAGACCTGCTCTGGAGGAGAGTTGACCCCACAAGTCGGAGTGCCAACATGCAGTAGAAGAGCAGTACCCTGCCCCCAGAGGAGGGAGCAGAGCCACCCCCAAAAGAGAACAGATTCCAGCAGAAGACGAAGCACCCTGATGAAAGCTTTACCTCTCAACTCAGGAACAAGAAAGGGATGTCTACTACCAGCACTCCTGTTTAACATAGCACTCTAAACATTAGCCAGAGGGGTTTGGGGATTTAACTCAGTGGTAGAGTGCTTGCCTTGCAAATGGAAGACCCTGACTTTGATCCCCAGCACAGCTTCCCCCCCCCCAAAAAAAAACACATCAAAACATTAGCCAGAATAATTAGGCAAGAAAAAATAAATAAATGGAATATGTATAGGAAAGAAGAATTCAAATTATCACTATTTGCAGATGACATGAGACTCTATATTGAAGATCCCCAAAAGTCCACCCAAAGATTTCCAGAATTAATAGCCAAATTCAGTAACGTGGCAAGAAATAAAATCAACACACACAAATCAATGGTGTTCTTGTACACTAATAATAAACCTACTGAGAAAGAAATTAGGGGAAAAATATCATTCACAATTACACCAAGAAAAATTAAATGCTCAAGAATTAATCTACTGGAAGACAAAATACGTAAAACTCTAAACATCATACATGTAGACAAGGGTTTTCTGAAAAAGACCCAAGTTGCACAAGAAATACCTCTGAAAATCAAAAAAATGGGATTATATCAAATTAAAAAGATTCTGCACTGCAAAAGAAACAACCACCAGTATGGAAAACCAACAAATAGAGTGAAAACATAACCTATAAAATGGGAAAAATATTTTGCCAGCAATTGCCTAATAATTTTAGGTTCTTTACATTTAGAATATATAAAGAACCTAAATTATTAGATCCCCCCAAACAAAAGATCCAATGAAAATAAACGGGCATGCAAAATGCATAGAAACGTCACAGAAAAAGGACAAATAAGTGAAGAAATGCTCAACATTGCTGGTTAATAGACAAATACAAATTAAAACACCACTGATGTCCCATCTTACCCCAGAAAGAACAGCTGTCATTAAGAAATCAAATATTGTAAATGTTGGAGAGGCTTTGGGAAAAAGGGACCCTTCTACATTCTTCATGGGAATGTGAGCTAGTACAACCACTATGAAATCAGTATGGTGATTTCTTAGAAAAGTGAAACTAGACATTCCTTTTGACCTAGCTATTAACCTCGTAGGTATGTATCTTCCTACACTGTTGGAGGAAATGCAAACTAGTACAACCATTATGGAAATCAGTGTGGAGATTTCTCAAAAGCCTCAAAAGTAGAAATTCCATACAAGCCATCCACCCCACTAATAGGTATCTTCCCCAAAGAACTAAAGGCAACATACTACAGTGATACCTACATACCAATGTTTATAGCAGCACAATTTGTAATAGTTAAATTCTGGAACTAGCCTGTATATCCATCAACAGATAACTGGATAAACAAAATGTGATATCTATATATAATGGAATACTATTCAGCTATAAAGAATGACAAACTAGAGTCATTTATAGGAAAATGGAATGACCTAGAAAATATAATGTTGAATGAAATAAACCAGACTCGCAAGCTTGAATATTGTATAGTATCTCCTTTGAGTGAGACAAAGTACAAATAATAGACAATGGTAAATAATTGCTAGAAAAAAAATCAAGGGGACAGACCTCACCCAATAGGCAAATGGTCCAAACGAATAAGAAGAGGGCAATGGGGGAGGGATGAGAATTCAAAGGAATAAAGTATTCTGAAAACAAGAACATAATAACCCAAATTTAAAACAGTAACACATACACTAGATACTACAGTCAGTTTTATGTAGTTGCGGCTTATTACTGCACACATGTGGTTGTTTACATTGCTCATTGTTGTAAGTAAAAGGCACAATGTATTACAGCTGGTAAATTTGTAAAATGGCTTGTGAGTTTGTGCAATTTTGGGCGAATTTCAATAAAAATCTATTTTAAAAAAAGAGCTAGAGAGAGTGGGAAGGGAGGGTAGGGATGAAAAGAAGGAATTGGAACATCTTATATACTTGTATTAACTCCACACATAGAACATAAACATCATGTACTACACACATGCTCTAAATAACTAAAAAGAAAATTAAAAAAGGGATGGAAAGAAGAGAAAATTTCCATTTATAAAGTGCCTATTACATTATTGGTACTTTATGTGTATTATTCTATTTGATTCTCACACCAACACAAAGTCTGTTCCGTAGATGCTAGTATTATATCCACTTTGCAGATGAGGAAAATGAAGCTTGGAGAGAAGACTAGCCTAAAGCTATTTGGTAAATGGCAACATCAAAATCTGATCCCTGAAGGTTTGACTCTGGTGATCTTAAGGACCACACACGCTGTCTTGCAACTAAAGTTTCAGTCACTCTGTTACAGTGACAGAATTTCTTTCACACAGAAACACTCAGTGGCCATTTTATAGAACCTTCTAAAAAAAAGTGATAGCTAACAGTTTTCAGTCAAAAAACTTGAATGCACAGAAAAATCAATAGCCCGAGCTCTGTATCTTTCTCAGTGGCGGTAAAAGTACCAACAAGCGAAAAAAAAAAAAAAAATGAAGTAAAAGACACACTGCCATTAATCCTCATAAAATTGCCCCCTCCCCTCCCGGAACACATGCATCCCGTCATTCTTGCCACTTTCTTTAACAATTCTGCACATCCGCTTGGGGAGTGCCTGCGAGCTGTGATAAATAGAGTCAGCATTGCTGCATCGTCCCATCAAAGGGGCTTGCAAAAACATTATAGTGTGTACTCACATACCTTACATGCCAGATCTGGTACCTTACAATATCTAACTCTTCTCAAAAGTCAAAATGACCATGCGAGGTAAGTCTTACGAACTGACTTGGGGCACCGAGGCTGCCAGAACAGTGCCATTAAGACACTCACAGAAAAAGACTTCTGGTTCTGAAGGTGGCGAGAATGACGCGATAAGCGTGTTTGAAGTGAGTGGAGAGTACTCTGAGGAGAATTAATGGCAATGCATCTTCTGCTAGAATAAATTCTTAAAATCTAAATATTAAATCTATTTGTCTATCGTACTCCTAACATTAAAAAATACAAGCTATGATGATGCAAAATAATATTGACAGAGCTCTTCTCTTTATTGTGAGGGGCAGATCAAGGACTGGAGCTGGAGTGGGGCGGGAGTCCTTCCGTCCTCTTTTGAACTGCGGGGTCTCCTACGAGGCGCCCAGGCCCCGCGTGGGTGTCAGAGGAGCGCCCTGCCGTGCAGAGGCGGTGGGGTGAGGCGCTGAGACAGAGCAAGGGCAAGACTGAAGAGCAGGAGAGAAAGAGACTTTTTTCTTTCTCTTTGAGAGTGCAGTGGAAGCGCCAGGACTTGACGGATCCTTCCATTTCTTACGACCTTTGCCTCTCAAGCTATTAAGGAACTGGAAAAAGGCGAAGGTTAATAAACTCTCTTTGCTCACTTTATACTACTGAAAATTACTTGTAAAATCTGCTAATGTTTTGTCTTAAATATTTCTTACATCTGTCTCATCCTCTATTTTACCACTGCTGTAATGCAGACCGTTATCAAATTTCCCTGGTTTATTATAGCAATCTCATTCCCTGTGGTCTTAGACCTCTCAGTTTTTCTCTCCAAAAAATACCAGAGTCATGTACCCTAAAATACACACTACGATCAAATCTATTGTTCCCTCATAGGACGCAAAGCCCGAGCTCTTTATTCTGAAATACACTGAGTGGCACACACATGGCACTCAAATGTCTGCTGAGGGAATGGATGATCAGTGAACAAGCCAAGGAAGATGCTATCTACTCACAGTCCTAACTGCTTTTCTGTTTTCATCTCTCATCATTATTTGACATACTTTCGCCTACCAAAATGACGCCCTACTTAGAATTATTCCCTGTTCCTCAGCAGTGCTAACATCTCGTCTACCTTCATGACTCGGCTCAGGAATCCCTTCCTCAGTGAAGTTCTCCTGATTTCTTGTCTTCCTTTCCCAACCAAATTTCAAACATCAAGAAGCGTCTACCTATGATTTTATACCAGCTTATGTACACGTCTATATTTGAACATATTTCCATTGCATTTTAGTCATTTATTTCCAGGTTGATCTGTAAATATGGACTAATTTCTTTGAGGCCAAAATGTGTCACATGTAAATGTCTTTGCTTCCTGAAATCAAATTTATTCTTCTTAGTCATTTACATTCATTACCCAATTTACATGCTTATAGAAAGAATGCATGATTACACCACCTAACTAATGTGAAACAAAGGCCATATTTTCGTAATCTTAGTGGATGTGGAATTTATGAGTGAATATAATTTCTGCCAATTTAAATTTGTCATGGTTTCATTTGTAAGCATATCTTACTAAAATGGAAATGTAATTAGGTAAAATTTTCCCATATATTAGTATACATTTATAAATATCACATTTCCTTTTTTCTTAAACAATTAACATACATATTTTAAGGGAAAGATTCACAAGTCATCTGAATTTTACTTTATTCAGGACAGTGTGTGTGTGTGTGTGTGTGTGTGTGTGTGTGTGCCTGTATGTGTGCGTGTTTGATTTCTATATTTGACCACAATTATTATACTTTGTTATTGAATATGATGCATATGTTTTGTCAACAGTGTTCGTATGGATTGTTGGTGGAATTAAGTGTAGTAACACTTCTTGACATGCTCTTTTAAGCAACTTGTTATTGACAACATTTTAAGGTGGCATTACATAAATTGGCAAAAATAAAGTGAGCAGTGGATACATTTTATCGAATAAGATAGAAACAATGTAGACACCAAAGCAAAATATCTGATCATGTTCCATTCAGGAGAGAGAATATAGAGTGAATGAAGCATGTGGTGCTTTGAGAGCTACCGTATCTGGGATTGTCTCAGGGAAGGGGGGCTCGCTGAGCCATGGATGGCAAATGACAGCGACGATAAACTACTGAACAGCGCTGCCAGACCCACAGTGAGCAAGGGCAGAAGCCCACACAGGGATTATCTGTACGATGTATAGAAGAGAAAGATGACTGTGACACAAGTATGTGAACCAAGAGAGGATTGGTAGGCAGAGAAAGGTAAAAGCAAATCATTCAGATTGTATTACTTTTCCCAGTTAAGTCACTATAAGATTTTCATCAGGGAATTAATAAGAAAATCATCCAAAGGAGTTGTTGTTGGCTTAGATACAAGATACAGAAAAGATAAAGGAAAGGAAAGACCCTCATTTTCATTTCCTGAGAAAATATCAAGCACGTGGTAATACCATTTAATAAGATTAGAAGTATTCGGGGGGGGGGTGCAGAAAATGGAGATAAAGGCTAGAATAGAATCATCTTTACTTTGAGAAATGTATTATTAAAAATGCAAGTGAATATATTTTCTAAGAGCTGTGTCAACAGATCAATTATGAGAACTTCTGGATAGTATAATACATGTTGAATTATTAACATGCACTGTGACTCAATGTGTTACCTTTCTCAAATAATACATTTGCATTTTAATGAGATTTTATGAAGCACTTGAACCCACATGAATTGCTTAATACTTAACCATACTAGTCATATGACAGAACATGAGCATTTAATGCTGTGATAGGAAATCATTTTTAAATGCGTGGAAGCTCCACCACTGTACTCAAACATAAGGTCTAATTATTGCCTAGTGAAAGAATACACGGAATCTTCTTGCCTGAGATCATGGCTTACACACGCCCATTTCCAGAAGGCAAACTTGAGAAAGAGGAATCCTTTACTCACGAAAGATTTTCCTAATATAATTTTTTTTAAAACTCTGAGAACCAATTCAATGGTTGATCTGGGCTCAATTGCTTTCACTGAATAAAGTTAATAGGTGTGTATCTAGTAATTAAATAGTTACGATATTAAGATTTTTAAAGGTGTTTTAAAGCATCAGTAGGTAAATTTTTAGAGATAAAACTCTACTTTTATGTATTTTAAACAAAACAAAACTGTCACATTCCAAATAACCTGCTTGTTTTGTCATCAATCTAGTTTTTCCAGGTCAATGAATCTGTACAATAATAGCAATGATTTGGTGTTTAAGATTTATCCCTAACAATTGAAGGGTAAAAATCAGGAACATCTCATTCCAGACAGGCAACCCTAGCCAAGCCTGGTGGGTTGATGGTCATCTCGATTGGGAAGGCCCAGCTGTACTGAGCTAGCCTGGTTCTCGGCACAGAAGACCCACCTGAGAATTGCTGCTTTGTGGCTCTGTAAAAGGTGAACTCGAGGGCAAGATTGCTGCGGCTGATCTCCGAGGAGAAGCTTTGTTGTGGTTGGTTTTCCTGATACCAACTCCTTTTTTGTCTGTGAGGCGCTCTGGTCCTTGCTGTCACTAGGCACGGCTGCTGTTGTCTTCCAGGGAGTTCTGGCCTTCACTTTTGTCTTGAATGTGGCTTCCTGGCTCCAGTGCAGATCCCTCAGCCTCTGGTCCAGACCCTTGACCCTGCCGACACAGACTTTCTAGCTTCTGCCCCTGGTCCTTGGACCCTTCGGGTGCAGATCCCTGATAGGGACCTGCATGGGACATTACCTCAGGTCCTTGGCTAGATTCTTTGGGTCTCTAGCGCACAGACAGATCTCTTGCACTCTTCTGCACTTGACTTTCTGGGTGAATAAGACAACGCTATAAATCTATGTATCTTGTATTAAATCTGTTCCTTTGCAAGCCCTGACCAATACATCATCCCACTACCTGTGAGCTGAGTAAGATGCTTAGAAATGCCCAGCTGTAATTAGCTAGATGATTTCATCTCCTAGATTGAAATCAGAATTTGCAACCTGTTGTTTAATAAAAGACCTACTTGATCTAGGAAGAGAGGAAATAGTGTGGTAGGAAATGAATGCGAGCACAGAAGAAAATGTCAGTGTGTCTCTTACTTTCACCTATAAAAAGTCCTAGTTCACAGTAGTTGGGGGATGGATGCTTTAACCTTGTTTAGCTCATTTCTGAGTAATGAAGTATTACCTATATTTTTTATTATAGTCTTCATCAGGCAAATGTTATCATTTTTTCTGTATTTTTTATTATATAGCTACCATAATAATGTAGATTATTTTTAGCCCTAAATACATTCTTTTAGAGGCTAACATTGATATTTTAAAGTTTATTGAAAGATTGATCTAAGAATAGATACCCAAAATTTATAGAGCATCTTGTAGCTGAACTGAATTAAGATTTGAGAGGGAATTAGATATAATAATTTTAATTCAGAATTTAGAAACATAGGCTTCTTTTTACACAGCTGTATCAGTTACTTTTTGCTCTGTAACAATCCACTCTTAAGTTTAATGACTAAAAGTAAAACATTTTTTTTTTATCAGTCCACAGGTCACCTGGGCAGTTTTATTGACCAGGGACAATTTCTCTGCTTATCTCAGCTGGGCATTTCCAGGCATCTTGCCCAGCTCACTGGTAGGATGGCTAAAGGGTGACTGCTTAGAAAGGTAATTCTTGACTTTACTCTTGACTTGTTAGGGCTAAATCTAAACACAACTGCTTCAAAGATGCAAGATGGCTCTTGACAAAATTATTACATACTATGGTGTATGTTGGATTCTGTAATAATATGCTTAAAATAGCAAATTAAAAAAGCGAGTATTCGTAATTTAGCTACATAAGACAGGAAAATCACATTATGGAAGGGAGATCTTGTGATTTCATGCTTTATAAGCAAAATGTCCTCAAATTTATTTGAATTATATTTACATAAAGTAAACATTCAAATTATGTTATGACTTTGTAATAGGGTACATGAAAGTATTTGTTCAGTAAAATTATTGAAAATAGCTTTTCCAAAATTTTAATGAATCTCCATGTTTTCTAGGTGAGTCAATAATTTTATAAAACCCATTTAATCTCATTAGGTTTTTATAAAATTTCTACCAAATAACTTACAAATTAAAAGAAGTCATTCTAAGTTATATACCTGGTATATTCTTTGTGAGTTTACATCACAAGATAACTTTCCAGAGATAAATAAATCACTTTAAAAATGTATAAATAAGGAAATGCTAAATTCACATTGTATTTCGGGAAAGTAATCAGCAAATTACACGGAAACAAAGTTACATTATTTTATTAATTTTTTTTCTAATTAAGAGTGTAACACATAATTGGAAAATGTAGAAATACAAAAACAGCGTGATAAGATTTCAAAATTGTATTATACATCCCAAATTTTATTATATTTGATAATATAACCAAATTAACCATGGTATCGTACCATGTATGTAGAGTTGAAATTCAAATTAATTTTCATTTGATTACTATCTAAAGGATATAATTTTTTCAGACTGGGGTTTGAACCCAGCGTCTGCACGTGCTAGACAAGTTCTCTATCACTGAACTACATTCTCGCCCCTGCTTGCATAGTTTAGAATATCTTTATTGCAAAATTCCTACAATATGGTATGTATAGAAAAGAATGTGTCAAATGAGCATTTTCTCATGTAAGTAAAATGATGTAATCTTTTCTTGAATTTTTGATCTTTTCAAATATTTCTTTTGCTTGTAAATGCAAGACTGTGAGGATTCTAAACATCTGTGGATATTTCTGGATACTTTCTTCCTAATGCCGAAGTTCTTGATAGATTTCTAGTCTATATCTTTTCTCCTCAATCCCTTCAATCCACTCTGAGTCCTGTCTGTCTTCTTTCCTCTTTCTAGAATTCTTGCTACATTTGAATCTCTGTCAGACAAACTACATACTAGTGTTCAAGTGTTTTTATTTTCATTGTATTGACTATCTGAGTAGTGATTTTTTTTAAAAAAAGCTATTTGCTAAATGGATATATTTTTGAAAAATTTCACATTTACACATATTTTTCTGTTAGATTTTTATTATTTGGTTACAAGTCAATTGTGTATAATAACTGATATTCTCTCTAAAATTGAATTTCTCTATTTATCATTCACGTTTTTAGATTTGAGCTGAAAATACTTTCCCAGAGTTTAGAGAGGTCTCATTTATTTTCTTGATATCTGTTATGACAGAAATAGTTTTTTGAATGTGATGTTGCATGAATTTTTATTAATCTGTATAATAAAAACAAGGGCATGGTAGAAACTATAGAGTTGAGATATTAAATAAAAGATGAAATGATAATAAATGAAGCTTCAAAATATGATGCCAGTGGGTCACTGCACACAGGACTCCATCCTGATAGGAGCCGTCTCCCCTGTCACCTTTACCCGTCTAGCTGAGTAGCTGTCACCTGCAGCAGCTTGGTAGACAGCACATTATCATAAAGCTTCCAGACTGAGACGCAAGGCCAAAGCACATCCCAGCTATCTTCTTCTTGAAGACTATTTGAAACTCACAACTACCCCAACTCAACTGATCTCTCTCAACATTGCGCATTTGGCATATATCATAGAGTACCTTAAACTGGTAAAATGTCTCATTTTATATTTGCACAGGTTTTTTTTTTTTTTTTTAATGAATTTCAGTGCTTGAATAACTACTTCCAGGATGCAGAAAGAGGGAAGAAATAAAGAGTTCACATATATATCAAAGTCAAAGTCAATAGAAAAAAAAAAAAAAACTACTGATTATATGAAAGAGCCCCTTTTATATAACCACCTTTAAAAAGTATCAGATTTTTTTGTGACACAAGCTAGTTACATTTTGTGTTCTTCCTAGAAATTTTAAGAAAGAAGGAAAATATAAAATTTTGGTTTCCTTGTGTAAAAAGGCAAATTTTCTCTTTGTAATTAATTCATAAGTGAATCATGGCCTGCTCAAATTTTGAAATACACAGAGTAAAATAAATTAGGAACATGTGTGAGACAGTTTAAACTTAACTGTGTAATTTCTTCATACATAAGAAAAATGTTAACTATCAGAAAGGAGATTATAAACTTTTGAAAAATAAGACTAATAGTAACCATAAAATAAACTAATAAATTATTTTAGAGGCTTAGTTATTTAACATTGTAAACGATGTGTACAGTCCTCTGTGTAAAAAGACAGAAATCCTTCATCATGTTCACGTTTCTAAAAAAAATGATCTCTGATGCATTTTATTCCAAGTAGAATGGATTAAGAATTGCTGCACTTATTCACAGTTTTTACAGTTATATTCACACATAGAAATGACAGAACACGTAGGACTTTTCAATAAATAATGACTATTCATTTGTAAATAATAATTTTAATTGTTTTGGAGGAAGATTATGGGGGAAACAGCAAGATCTGAAGTTATTTTAGGCAAGAATGAATAGACTATAATTTCAATACGAGGTTGAATAATGACAAAGGAACAAGGCTCACTGGTTTATTTAACTTGGAAGTCAATCATGCAGAGACAAAGGCAATTTAGAGTCTTGGGTATGCACACCTACTGCTCAAGACGAAGTGCTGTTCTGGACTCATGATTTTGGAATAAAAAGGCATATTTTTTTATTGGGGAAAAAAGCAACCAAGAGGAAGTCTGACCCAAAACTAAAAAAATTAAAAAGACAAAAATTTTGCAAAAAATAAAATAAAGCTTGGTAGTTCCACCTCTGGCATGAGCTCAGGATAACAGTAAACTAAAATACAGCTGTAATCAACAAATGTGTAGCTCTCAAATCTACATTTGGATAGGTGTCAAATTTTTATGGGACTCTATAAGAGAAAAATAAGAGCAGCAAGGCAAAAATGGGACTAGATCTGTGTATTAGTGTCTTTGTGATGGAAAGGTCCCAATACTATGATCTTCTTTTGAAAAAAAAAAGATAATTTCTTTTTGTAATTCATTAATATCCACATAAGGCCCAAGATAGCAGGTCCAAATTACCTGTGGCATTGTGGATGATGCAGTCAAATGCAGTCATGATTTTAGAAAAGTCTGAGTTTCAGTTACCCTCTTATAAATATCGGGTTTATATAATTTTCATTAACATTTCAGTATTGTTTTAGAAATATGAAATATATTCAAGCATGCTTTTTAAAACAGTGACATGTCAGACTAACATTAAGGAATAAAGTGTTATTGAGTTTCTCTCTTTTAGGGCAAAATTTGCATTAAGTAGATTTTAAAACAATGGAAAAAAAAATTCTATGGATTAGAATGAATGATCAAATAAGGCCCAAGTTAGATACTTTTGAGAATAAAATCACTGGCCCAAATGTAGTGAGCCCCCTTCTTTTCTATATTCTGCTACGTGGTTTTTTATGAGGCTCTGGTACATTTTAATCAGGGAAAATGTCTGATAAATGTTTTTAAATATTATATCCATGAAAGGAATGAGAAGTTAATACAGTACCAGCCAACCCACTTTTATCTGTATATGTGTTGTTAAAACATCCACACACGTGATGTACATATGCTAATATTCTCTTCATGGAATACTGTAAAAAACTGACAAAAACTTTCCAAAAACTATTTAAAAACTGGAATGCAGTGTGAGGCAATGTATTTAGTGCAAAATTTATGATAAGTCTTTAGAAAAATAGATAACTCTTCAGTAGATCAGAGAAAATAAATAAACAGAAGAGAATGTTTAGGTAACCTAGAAAATAATTTGGAAAAGGAAAACGGAGGTGGATTGGCACTTATTTAGGAAAAAAATCATAAAATTTGATTTGACATTGTGTTTGATACTTTAGACTGCACTGAAGAGATTTCATGTGTATGTAATTGTATGCCTAATTTAAATATATACAAAGAAATGCAAAAAAATAAGCTTCTTGCCACCAAAGTAAAATTTGAATTTTGTTTTAATAATGCAACACGTTTTTGCTTGACTACCAAGTAAGACAATGTGTTTTGAAATAATAATATTTAAACCCTAGATCTGAGCTCTTAGCTTGAAAGTGAGGGTCTACAGCTTTCCCTACATACAAGAAATACCACAAGACAGCCTGACATATTCTACTTGTAAATACTTCCATATACTGTTTTAAAATGAACTTTAATTAGCATAAATCAACAGTAAACAGTAGATTTACCATATGCTAACAGTGACTGGGAATTTTAATATGTTCCTTTGTTACTTTGAGTACCAGATTTTTGTCTCTAAGGAAGATGTGTGTGTGTGTGTGTATGTAGGTGTTTGTGTATATATGTGTATGTATGTGTGTGTGAACATACAAGAATGATTTGACATATGAAATAGCTTTTTTTGTATTGTCTTTGTTCCCTGCTTCAGCTTCTTTTTCCCAAATTTTCTTTCAGCTCAGATCCTGCTCTTTGCCTTTCTCTAACATCCACTGTGATGCTTTCCAGATGTAAATGTCTCTGAGCTCACATCTGCCACACATCTGTTCAGGAAGAAGTTTCTTCACACCTACCCACTCCCCTTAAGCATCAACATCAGCTCTTACTGCAAAGAGAAAATAACTCTCCCACAGAAGCTGTTTATCCTTTCAGAATAGATCTCTCTTCCCCTCCCCCTCCCTCCCTTCCTCTCTCTGTCTCTCCCCGCCCTCTCTCCTTCTCTCTATCTCTCTTTCCTTCTTTCTCTGTCTCTGTCTCTGTTGCTCTCTCTCAACTCCAAAGAAGAAATCGAGGATACAGTTTGTTACAGTTTGTGTCTGTGTTTGGCAGCGACATTAAGTTCTCCTCATGAAACAAGTGAGAAGAACTAACACCCCATGTATGCAACCTTTGCTAGAGTTTACCCAACAGCACACCTCAAAATGTTAACGTACCATAGAATGAACTTGATGAGTGAAATTTTGTACTGAATACTGAAATTGGAAACTCATAACACAGAATATTTATTAGGAAATATCATTTTGTAAAGCAAATTGTTTTGAAACTTGAGAAACCATCACTTAGATTTTAATAACAAATTCACATTTATATAATTATAGTATATGATCTTTTATATAAAATATATTTCTTACTATATTCTCAGTAATAAATAATTAAAAGCCAGGAGTTAAAAGTGTTTTCTAGCATTGATTTTTTTCCAACATGGAAGCTACTAGTCACATGCGGCTGTTTTACTCAAACATAAATTCATTAACATTCCATATAATTTAAAAATACTCCCTTTGCCATATTTGCCACATTTTCAGTTCTTGATGTTTACATGTGGCTACTTTACTGAAATGGATATGAAGCTTTTTTCGTCACGGTAAATATTTTTAAAGCCAGTGCTTACCGAGAAATAATCTAACACTCTATTTTGAGTATTTTCTATTTCTTCAACCTGTGCATGACAAATAAGACCAAAAATCTAAAGAAGTTCGTGGTGCATTTCTTTTGTTACTACAGTTTTAAGCAACAGTATTTACCTGGTTGCTTCAGGTAATGCTTACCTATTCAAGACCTCAATTGTCTTATGAAGTGTCACAAGATCCAGAAATGGGAGGCAATTAAGAATAATTAGTGGCTGGGACCCTGACACGGGGCTGCTTCCATTTATATCCAATTTTTCTACAGATATGGACTTAGACAACTTAACATTTATTCACCTTGATTTTTGTAACATCTATAAAATGACTATGATATGAGAAATATTTTGTATCTCTTAATATACAGACATTTATGAGAAGATTTTACTACTGCGCATTCATTTTTAAAAAATATCTAGAACATGAGCTGTGATGAGTGGCAACAGTTAGCATTTTAAGTTTGTATTTTGTATATAGTTTTTTGTATATTAGATAAGTAAGCAAACACTACCTTTACATATATATTTAGGTTTTAAGCTCTTACGTGTTGGAAACAAGTTAACATCTCTGTATCCCCGTTTGAACATATTTTATTTTTAGAATATTATTGGTAATGTAATTTCAAATTGTTTCCTGTTCACAAGGATATGAGGGATTGGATACTTTGGAAATTCAAAAAAAAAAAATAGATGTATACCTGCATTGAAAGTTGATAGTCATTTAGAATTTAAAAGTCCGAAAAGGTCATATATATATACATATATATATATATATATATGTATATATATATATTAGAATTATGATATGAAATGAGACAATGTATGTAAAATGCTAAGACATGTTTACTGTACTGTAAGTGTTGAACAAATATAAACTTTTATTCTGTCATTTAAATAGCTTAGCAAATATCCGAAGAGTTGATGCTTTTCTAGGAACTGAATGGTAATTTTGTCTGTCTGTGGTGATGTGTGAGATCTTGAAGTAATGATTCAATGTCTCCAGCTGTGATTTCTTCTGGAAAACAAAGCCAGTGGATAGAAAATGCTTCAACATAATTTCAGGGCCTTTGGTTTGTAATCTTAAAGTCAAAATCCTTAAAAGAAATGGTGTGACATGATAGTCTTAAGAGAAACTGGATATATTTAGAAATATTGAAAATTTGGAATGCATAAAAACACAAACTACACACCAGTCAACTTAAGCAAAGTGAACAGTGCACAGTTTGACAATGAGTACTGGATTTCAGTATTTGTCAAGGTTTAAGTAGGTCTACTAATAGCTTTTACATTTTATCATATATGATTCTAGTAGGTATGAATTTGACATTAATTATACCTTAAAGTAGATATGCAATTCAGCTCTTATGTTCAATGAGAAAGTAATAGAGAAAAATGTTCATGTGCTTTGTTAGTGTCACTGAGGTGACCTCTTATAATTAGCACTCTTCTAGGAGATCTAAGAAGTAAAAGTTAAAGATGCAAACTAAAATACAATTGTTATGTCTGACAGTGATTGGACAGGAAATAATTTCATTTGAATGAAAGTTTAATAGTTTGACAATTTCAAGTTCCTATAATTTTATCCATCAGGTTAGAGGTAGGTAATGATAAGTGGAAGATAAGATTCAGACAAGAGCAGAACTCTAAATCGAAGCTTGTGATAATAGAAGTTCTCTCTCAAAAAAATTTGCCCACGTTATTTTTACCCATATTGTCTTTTGTGAATTTAAAAAGACTAAAGTGACTGAGAGAAGGCCAAATGTGCTTAGGAAAATAGTAATTCCTCTGGCAAACAGGTCCCAAAACACTGTTGCAGATATTTCATCACTCAGTGAAATAGAGTGGATAATTTAATCTTCCTTATTTTATTATTAAATTGAATACAGAAGTTTAGCAAATTATGTGAAGTCACATGATTTGTATGATAAGGTTAGTTTCAGAAAGTAATGAAGAATAAGGATTTTTTCCCATATTTGTATTCCTTATATATTGTGGTAGGGCCACAACTGTTCTATGCACATAGCAAGTTTTAGATGAAGTTCCAAAATATTGAAATCTGTGTACAAATCTAGATTACCAAAATGATTTCTCCTCACTTTGATTTTTTAATTAAATTGTAGTAGTTATATACACATGTAATATGGTGCATACAATATATGTGTAATTATATAATAATCATTATATACATGTGTAACAATATGAAAAACTATAAAATATATACAACAAAATATAAAAAATAATAATATATAGAATTTAATACTATATACACATAAATTATAATAATTATATACACATATAACATAACTGGCTTTATAATTATCATGATGCAATAATGTAAGATTACATTTTTATGTACATAATTGTTATAGATGTATTGCAGAAATAAAATTGTATGAAAATAAATATATTTATATGATTTTTGCTTATGTGTATACATATGTATAAGCCTTACTTAGCCAAATCAAACTGCAAACACTAACACATGTCCTTTGTTTTGTCAAAATGACTATATTCTTTGGGGATAAACTTGAGGGACAATTTTATCTTTTTTTTTTTTCAATTTTATCATTTGAAGTTTATTTTGTGTTGGTTTGTTTTCCTCCAAGAACTACTAGCAGAAAATCCAATGGCTGGATATTTATCAAAAATAAATAGGGATAGATCACTACAATTTCAACAAAAGGTAAAATGAAATGCTTTTAGAGTTTATGCTTCCTTCTGTTGGATTGGCCAGTCTCATCAAAAAACAGTTTGCAAATTCTTTATAAGACATATCTCAAACTTTTTCTTTGGAAATAAAATAACTACAGGCCTGGACCTATTTAGCTAGTGATAGAAAAAAGATAAAACCTATTTTTGCCTCATCTAGGAGTTTGTAGAGAGAAAAGAGATAAAAATTGCTACAGTCCAGAAAGCAAAATTTAAAGGAATTTTTGGAATTATTTTAATAAGCTATTGAGATGAGGTTCTCCCAACACCTAAGTGTATTACAACACCAAAGTGTATTAAATAAAAGATGAAGATAAAGCATGCAATTGCTCTAAATGAATAAGTTGAAAGGGAAGTAAGGAAACAACTAGAGGCCAGGAACAAAGTGTTGGTCATAAGGAGTGAAGGGATCTTGATCTGCATTTGCCCGGACTACATCTACCACATCCTGGAGGTTTATTACCTGGCATTAGCAGGGCAGCACGTACAGCAGAATTAAGACAAGATCCTGAATCTATACAGGGTAAAAGGTCAGTTTAGAAACCTGCCTCTATACACACACACACACACACACACACACACACACACACACACAAAGTTCTCACTCTTCACTCTTTGCCAAAAAACCCAGGATCCTTTGATTCTCTCAGTTAATTTATATGCGGAAGGAAATTGAAAGCAATAAGGTACTTAATGTTCTGACTTGATCACTTTACTTTTGGATTATCAGAATGTAGCTTTATCATTACTTCTCCAGTTGGCTTTACAATTGTCATGACGTATTTGTAGTCCGTGAAATCTACCTACAGATTTTGTTCTGTGGCAGAATGATAAGTAAAGTAGCAATGAAGGCAATGATTATATACGGTATAGTATTAGACTATTATACAAATATTCAATGTATGATTTATTTTGTAAAATTTGGTTTGATTAAAATGCTGTCTTTGCCTGCCATAAATGCTATGAATATGTTGTCCCAAATTATACAGCGAATTAGAAACTATCTCAAGGAAATTTGGAAATAATACATTTATTCATATTGCTTGCATGGGTTAGAAAGTTTTAAGTAGAACAAAAGTCTCCTTGATGTCATTAGTTTGGGGATACTAATGTATTTGAGTACTGTACCTCTTGAATAATAGAGTAGCTCATTCTGTTTCTGCATTTTGAGAATATGATTTATGCATGTCCTTGTGCTAGATAGAACTAAGTATTGCTCCTTCATTAGTGGTTCCCACTGAAAGTTATGTTTATATTCAAAAATTCTGCCCTGGGATGGATCGCATTGTGTGAGAAATAATTACAGGGCCAAAGTAGAGAGGCTCTGCTTAAAATGTATTAGAAATTATCTGCTTGCTGTGCATTCCTGTTTCCATAGTGCGAATTTGTCTAATTATCTCAGAGGAGCTTCAAGACTTTGACTATTAAGCAGATAATTTTTTAACACTGAAAAATATTTATTTTCAACTGGATAGTTATCTAGAGCCTGAAAAATCTAAGAAGAATATTTCCTAACTAAATTGTTTGACTACTTAGGATCACTAGAGTATTACTTGTTAATTAGGTCAATCCGTTGATGACACAAAAACTACCTCATTGTCCGAAAATACTGATGGAGGTGATAAATCTAACTTCATCTTCTTCCCATATTAATATTATTTTCCCAATAGACCGGTCTTAGGATAAACTTTATTATTATAATACACCAATTACCACAAACAGGTTTTATAAAATTCTAGTTAACTTCATCAAGGATAGGTTGACTGAAGCAATAAAGTTGAACCATTTTTTAGCCTATCTGACATCTAAAAGCATGTAAAAGATCATTTTAGGATCTGCTTAGCCTGACAACACTGTCAGACATCTGTATGGTCTTGTGTTCTTCTGATGAAATGTGAAGATGCCAGAAGCTGTCTTTTTATCTCTCTTTCTAATCTTCCAGGTTTCTGGAGCATTTTCATTTTGATATTTTTGCTCCAAATCAGGAACCTAGTTGGTGTTTCAGTTAAAAGTGGAAAACAAATGTTGTTGCTAAGATTATCCCTGAAGAACTGTTCACAATGAATATTCACGGGCACATCAAAAATTCAAAAACTTGACAGTATGTTAAAGTGTGTGTGTGTGTGTTGTAAAAATGCAAGAGTATCTCATGTGTTGAAGACAAATATTGAGAAAATAAACCTTCAGAAGTTACCATATGAGATGTAATCAAGATTATACATTGATCAAAAAGAGCAAGCTGTTATATTATTTCTATTATTTCTCCAAATACATTATTCTTTGTTCCAAAAACTATTCATCACATAGCCTTCAAAATTTAAATACAATAAGATTTTACTTATTTGGGATTGGAAAATAAAACAGGTGAAAGATAACTTTTTATCTTTCCAAAACACACAAATGAACAAATAAACTTAAATGTATAGAGTATACAATAGCAATAATTAGTACTCAAAATATGGCTAGAGGCCACTAGAAGTCATCACACATTTACTAGACCTTCCCCTCCCCACCAGGGATGGAACTCATGGCCTTGTGCTTGCAAGGCAAGCACTCTAATCACTGAGCTAAACCCTCAGTCCCAAACTGACTAGATTTTAAACACAATTTGATTTTGAGGTTATTAGCAAAACCAACGATATAAGTGAATCATCAGTTGTGACCCAGTGTTGCAAAAGTAGAACCAAACTGATCCGCAGCGTGCATTATGGTTTATATCTAGATGTTCCCCCAAAGCCTCCTGTGCTCACAAATGTGGCTGTGCGGAGGTGAGAGGATTATGGAGGAGCGATACTCATTAGCGGATTAGTCCATCTTGAGTTTAGAGCTATGTAATGTTGGGAGGTGAAACCTTGTTGGAAGAGCTGGGTCACAGGCCTGGAAGGGTCTCTTTCTTTCCCTCCTCCCTTGATAGTTCTCTCTCTCTCTCTCTCTCTCTCTCTCTCTCTCTCTCTCTCTCTCTCTCTCTCTCTCTCTCTCTCTCTCTTTCCTGCCTACAATTCCATGAGCTCTTTCACTTTTGCTGTACCACTTGGGGCCAGCTGATTATGAACTGTAACCTCTACGAACAGTAACCTCTACCATCTGTAAGCCAAAATAAACCTTTCCTCCTTAGAGCTGTGGCTGTCGGATATTGTGTCTCAATAGTAACTAAGTAACTATAAGAAAGTAACTGAAACAGTGGGTAAAATTATTCCAGAATGTGAAGTATAAGATAAAAATTCTCTGTGAGAGAGTCATATAATATTGTGGGAAATAGCTTACCACTGTAATGATAATAAATACACTGATGAGTTTCAAAGTACTGTTTCTTTTAGAAAAAACATCCATTGGTGCATGTTGTACTGCTTATGCAATGCAGGTAGTAGATTCAAGGTAGCAGGGATTTGAAAAGCACGGATGTTGTACCTATTCTATTTGGTAGGAGTATTCTATTTGAATGTTATATTCATTCTATTTGATAGAGTGCTTTATACATAAAACCAGATTAAACTACTCAGTACGATATTTTCATATTCACGAAGTATCACATGTAGCATATTTGGCTGAATACTTGAAAATTCCAGGGTCTCAGTGGGTGGCAACAAGGCTCTCCACTTGCACTTCAAAAAACAAAGTTAAAAATTACTACGTCGATGCAGTGAAAATGTAAATTTCTGTCCGCCCATCTTTCATGAATTTATGCATTTCAGCCAATGAAATGAGTGGAAATTGTGCATTTCATTTTATTCTTTTTGGTGTATTTTATATTTTGGGAGCAATTTTAAGTTCACAGCAAAATTGAGTGGAAGAGTGAAAGATTCCCATCCCCTTCCCGTTCTATGCTGCACAGCGTCTTCTATTATCTTACCAGAGGGGTACCTTTGCCACAGTTGATGAGCCTCCAGCGACACATCATTATTACTAGAGTTCAGAGTTACGTTAGGTTTCAATTTTAGAACTGTACATTCCCTGGATTTGGACCAACTTACGATGGCAGGTATCTACCATAATAGAGTCACACATTATGATTTCATTACACTAAACATCATCTGGCCCATTTTAATACATTCTAAATAGCGAGGAGATATTCTTATACTTTATGACCAAACATGGAAATAGATCTTATTATGTGCTGCAAAAGGATGAATGCACATATTTCAAAAATTAAATAACCCCATGGCTAAGGAGACTCAAAATGGAGAGAATTTCCATGAACAGGGATAAGAGTTTCCCAAATTTAAAAAAAAAATAATCTGAGGGTCAAACTTCTGGGCCACATGTCTTATCTACATTGATTGTATCTAAATAATATTGTTTTACACAATGTCTATCAGGCCAATTAAATATGTTGGTAGCATATGTTTTATCTTCTTGACATTATTACTTTTTATGGTAATAGGTAGTTATTGGGATCTTTTTTTAGCTAAGACTATTTGTAGTTCAAGAATATAAAACCATTTGGTTTGCATATAGAAAGTATAGGATTTTCACTTCTTTTTGAAGAAATATATGAATTTAATTTATTCAAGATGTTATCAGAGTATCAATATAGAATTTTAAATTATAGGATTCCAGAACTCTACAGTTTGTTTCATCACTCACAATAAATCCAACATGAGAAAATTCTTCTGATCCTGAGTATGTATTAGCATAGGAAGACATGTGCGCTCAGTTATCCTTTCAATATGAAAATTTATTTTAAGCCACAATGTGAAATATATTTTTTCTCTTAAAGTATAGAAATGTAATAAACAAGGGCATTTTGGAGCCCACCATTCAGAATTTTATTTCAAAGACAGAACTTATTATTTGGAACATTCTTGAGTAGAATTTTCATAAATCAATGGTTCTTTGAGGCATACTGCTAAAAATTCATCAGAAAGTGGAATTTCAGCTTTTTGTATCAAACTAGATAAGAAGTTCCCATAGGTGACAATCAGAACCTGACCTTCTGTGGCCTCAGTCATCAAATGTATACCTCTAGTAATCAAGCCTTAGTTCATCGTTTCATTACCAGATCCGAAAAACAAACAAATTATTTCTATGTGGCTCTATCAAGCTTGAATTTTGAAGGCATCAATAATACTGTGTACGGTCAGATTTAAGTTTACTGAGATTCTCAGCGGCTGCTTCTGAGTTTTAATCATAGGTATTGAGGTTCACAGCTGTAGGCTACAGAGTCTGACTCTGACTGATTTAAGTAGAAAATAGAAATTTAAAAGCTGTATGAGACTTAAAATAGAAGAAAAAAGAGGGAAAAAGGAAGCTAGGCTACCGTCAAGACCTCAGCTGAAATCCTGCCACAGAGCAGGAATAGGTCTTGACCACTAGACACTGGGAGATGAGGCTTTATAAACATTAAATGCTGTTCCTAAAATCCTCACTACTGCTGTCCCGGAAGCAGCAGGTCATCTTCAATGTACTTCTGTCAGTATATGTCCTTCTGTCGGTATATTTTAATGAAAAACTTGTGGAAGATGTTCCTGATCTAAAAATCTAGGTTATGCTTCTGTGTCCTAGATGCCAAGGGAGATCGAAAAGCAATTGCAGGGATCTTTTAGTTTCAATGTTAACATAAGCTCCGGCTCTCACCAAAAAATACCTAATATTTAATGAGTGCTTCTGTGTTATGAACTGTTGCGTTAGTTTAGTCTCCTAATGTGGACAATCCCTTAAACTAAGCGATGTTCAGGTAGTTAGATGAAGCAAGCAGAGAAGGGTAAAACAATCACTTTACTAATGTTCCAGAATATGTTAAAACTAGCATTGTAAATAGAGAAGAAATAGTTCAAGAGTAATTTATGAGGTTTCCTCAATATAAAAATTAAAGAATAATTATCTCTAGGTTGATCTATTTATTATGCCAAAATTCAGGAAATTCATTCCTACAGTGCGTTGAGGAAGAATTGTCCATTTCATTGAAGTAGATGTTTTCAGAAAAATGCCCAGGGAGAATCAGATTTTTCTTTCTTCACTCACTTCACAGAAACCCAACAGGCTATTTGCCCATTCTGGAATTGAGGGCCCCCAGGGAGTAGTGACATTTACCAAACTGGAGTTTCTGCTGACTGTAGAGGGTCAGAACTGTGAAACAAATATTCAACATCCTCCACATGTTGAAGATAGCACTATAGTTATGAAACCTAACTTTAATAAGAAATTATATAATTTCAACTACTTTTTTAAATCCCCACCAAACTATTTTTCCAGAATTCTAATGTCTGCAGAAGATAAATGAGTAATCTCAGAGTACCAAAAACAAGTGACAGAAAGAAAGAGAGACAGAAAGAGAGAGAGACAAAGAGACAGAGAGAAACAGAGACAGAGACACAGAGAGAGACACAGAGAGAGAAAATTGAAGACACAAGATCTGAATTTTGGAAGTGTGAGTACAAAAGCACAAAACAAAACAAATAGATCCTCCTTAAAAATTTCAACCATACAATCTTGACTGTCTTTACTTGTTTACCACATTCACCACTGAAACACAAAACTCAAGTATAACTCTCTGAACCTGGTTGTAGGTAACCATTAAAATATTAATTGTAGAATCTGCTTTGAAACTTTTATTCCTGTGCCTTAATGTTTGACCACTCTATTTCCTTGGAAGCTCTCATTCTGTCTGTAATTACTAGGTTCTTTCCTGTCTCTGATTGCCTTTCTATGCCTACTAAGAAAGCTGCTGCATGTGCCAACCCCACATGTTCCTGAGTTGTAAACCCTTCATGTTCTCTCTCCTGCTCATGTCTTGCTTACCTTCTTTCTTCCTGGGCGGATACATCCATGGTCTCATTTGTCAGCAACATAAACCATGAATTCTAAATCCCCAACCCAAATCCCAGTTCACTCCTGGGATACAATATACTATGACCAGCTACTTACATACGGCAGATATCTATATAGATATAGATATAGATATAGATATAGATATAGATATAGATATAGATATAGATATAGATATGCCATTGCAAATGTGCAAATGCAGCATACTTAAAATGCAAATAACCTGCCCATATATACCTTTCCTGAAACCATGAAACTAGTACATATGTGGTTATACTTGATAAACAACTGTGTACTTGATAAACTAATGCACCTGTGGTTATACTTGATAAAATGAAAGATAACCTATTACATGATGCTAGATGAGCAAAACTAGGGGATTATTTCTGTTATGATAGGGGAAGCCAAGAGAAAATTAATGTGTAGAAATTTAAAATTTGAAGTTTTACCACAAACCAAAATAAAAGGTGTAACAGAATGTATTTTAAAATCAAAATCCATTGTATGAAGTTGTATTCCAATAGACTCCAACTTCTATTACATGAGATACAGGACTGGCCTTTAAGCCCATCCTAACATTTCTGTAACATGTGTGTTTTACATATATTTATAGCGAATGACTAGATTATAATCATAATGATAATGATATTGAAGGCATTTGTGGTAAAATGTCACAAATATTTTCTTTTTCTGGTACATTTTAGATGCTCAGTAAATTTCAATGGCTAGAAGATTAAAAAGTAATCTAAACATATTTATTAATCTTAAATTAGAAATAGCTGGCTCAGCATTGTTGGTTGTCAAGGTTTTTTGATTCTGGAGATGGCTTTGACAAGGATGAGTGTGCAGGGAAGGACAACATGCAGTTGTCAATAGCATAGAGCAGTGATGGCGAAACTTTTAGAGACCGAGTGCCAAACCAAAACCCAAAACCGGAGTACAGCATTTATTGCAAAATTCCATTCACACAATTAAACCTGAATACTGAGGTTTTAGTTTATTAAAAAAAAATCATACATTAACATATTTTGTCTTAAAAGAAAAACACAATAGCACGTGTGCCATGGGCTCACCATCACTGCTATAGAGGTTTGACTCTAGAAACTCAGATTAGGGAAAGTCAGGGTACAGGAGCTGGGGTCCTCTCTCACACCCATCCTGACTTTTCCAGCCTCCCCTTGGAATGAAAGACAAGCAAAAACAACAGAAATGTTCCCAATTTCTTTGTACTACTCCGAGATACCAGAGTAATTTCAAGGAAATAATAGTAAAAACTGTATGTGGGTGAGTGTGTTGGGGGAATGGTAGAGACAATAGAGGGGGTCTCAGTAAAACAGCAAATAAAGATATCAAAGTTTCTCTAAATTTCTATTCTCTCTAATCATAGGAAATAATATACAAGAACCCCAAGTTCATCTCTTACACTGGCAGCTGTAAAACATACACACACACACACACACGGGTGTATACACACACACACAATCATATTTCTTCAATCTATTCTGCTAAATAATAGGACAGACTATTTGTCAAGAAAGTAGTATATAGTTAAGTTTATAGTTAAAGTAGTTAAAATATCCGTGTTATTTCTGAAAAGCTCACTGTGGACAGAAATGAGAAGTCAGTGAGATGCAGAGCTGTAGTAAGCGTGAGAGATTAGCTCTGGGGTTCAGTGGGAAAAATGCTTTCATGATTGTCTTCAATGAACATAACTTCTTCTAAATTTTAAAATTCATATAAGATGATTATATTGCTCTTTACATGCACACGTGCACACACACACACACACACACACACACACACACACTAAAGGTACAGAAAAGTCCCCCGTACCCTGAGATCACACATCTTAGAGGTGGTGGTAGGTTATGTTAAGGGAGTTCTCCCTGATGACAAAACTTTGTCCCTTCTTCTGCAACACTGGTAACACTTACGTCACACAAAGAAATCACCGAGGAGGTTAAGCGTGTTGTTTAAATGAAGGATAAAGTTTTGTTTCTTTGCCAAATTTTGTACTGTACTCACACATATTTACCCAAATGATTTAAAACCTTCAGTCCACACGACAACCTGCTTATAAATGCCTATAACACTTTTAGTCATATTTTCCAACCATAGAAACAACCAAGATAGCTTTCAGTATACGGTAGAATACAAACTCTTGTTTGTCTCTATGATGAGATACTAGTTATCACTAAAAAGTACTAAATTATCAATCCATGAAGGCCATAAGTTGCAAATGTATTTAGCTAGGAAAAAAGAGAGACTAAAAAACATGTATACAGATATTCAGGAAAACCACTTATATGATACCCTGGAAAACGCAAAACTAACAATAGTAACGGAGCAGTTGTCAGTACCTCAGGAGCAGATGGGAGGACTGAGTAGGTGAAGCATAGGGCCAGTTTTCAGACATCAGAACTATTTGATATAATATCGTAGCCCTAAAAGCATATCAGCAATCATTTGTCAACACAATAAAAAGTGAATTTTAAAGCCTACAAGGTTAAAAAAAATAGGAGGTTGAAAATCACAGGGTAGAAAGCAGAATGTAATAGAAGGTCTAACTGTCATAAATGTACTAAACAAATTTACTGAAAGGGATAAAAGATAAAGATGATAATGAGGATCTCTAGAAACAAATTGAGTCTACAAGATTAAAAACAGACAGAACTAATATATAAACACTGTACTGTAGAGGGTAAATTTTTATCCACGGAAGTGAGTGCAACTTAATGATTTTGAAGACAATATACATGTAAATGAGAACTGAATAAATAAACAAATGTTGGGAGCCAGGATATTCATTCTTGTTTAACACATTTAAAGTAAAATTACCATATGATCTAGAAATTTTGCTTTTAGGTTTATACTCCTCTAAATTAAAGCCAAGACTTGAACATATGTTTGTATGCCCATATTCATAGCACTATTATTTATAATAGGCAAAAAATGGAAGCGATCCAAGTGTTCAGCAACACATGGATGGAGGAAGAAAATGTGTATGTATTATATGTGATCACATAATACAGTGAATTTTTAAATTAAAAAAATTACAGCAATATACATATTGCCATTAATCCCCCTGAAAATACTCCACCTTAATTTGAATAGACTTTTCTTTGAATATACATCAACCTTGCAACTTCCAAAGCTGTTCTGGAAGTCCTCTTTCCTCAGTGTCTTTAATTACGCTGTCATGGCTTGAATCAATTCAAAACATTTACCTTGCATAGTCATTTTGATTTTTATTTTGAAGAAGACGCATAAATCACATGGAGCCAGATCTGGTAACCAAGGTGGACACAGACAAACTGTAATGCTTTTACAAGCTTGCCTTTTTGTTCGATGGCACTTTACAGCAGCAATTACCATATTTTTTGTTATCAAATCTCTTGAAGACACACATGAAAGAAGACATCCAGAACTATTTCAGAAAATGACAAAAATGATGGGATAAGTGTATTGAAGCAAAGTGGGGTATTCTAAGAAGAATTAATGGCAAGGTGTCTTTTACTGTAATAATTTGCTTTATTTAAATATTCAGTGTATAGTTCGATCACATTTTATGAGTACGATGAAAAATTATTCAGCCTTATGAAGAAGAAATTTCCTATACATGCTGCAATATGGAAAAAAAATTTGACGTGAAATATGTTGAATGAAATAGCCAGTTACCAAAGATAAAGTACTGCATAATTCCACTTTAATGAAGTAGACAGTCAGACACAGAAAGTAGACAGATGATAGTTAGATAGATGATAGATAGAGAGATAGGTAGATCGTAACTCATGGTTGGAAATTATTGAGGAATCTCACGTACCTTTAATTTGTTATTGTAATGGTTCTATGAATGAATTAGTATCCTAAGCACTTAGAAAAAAGAAAATGGACTTGCACATTGATAAAGATATTAGAGTTTTAGTGATTGCACGTTTACCAAGAAACTGTAGTTATGTGAATAAGGAAACTAAAAAACATATAAAGTGTGTACTAGCAGACAATGGCCTTCTGTTTCATCAGGAATGTAAGAGAAGGACACACCATTAAACAAAACTTTTGCCCTTTTTACTACCTGCACCTGCCCTTTAACCCATATTATTACTAGCATATTATTACTAGCATCTATCTTTTTTTTTTTTTTTGGTGGTGCCGGGGATCGAACTCAGGCCCTTGTGCTTACAAGTCAAGCACTCTAATCACTGAGCTAAATCCCCAGCCCCCCTAGCATCTATCTTGAGTCACTCAGAATCACCGAAACCTCGCTGAGCTGTACTGTCTGGCTTTCAACACTGATCGTTTCCTTCACAGAGCATTTTGTTGCCCTAAAGTAATTTGGATAGAAAACTCTTCTAGCAAAATATCTATTAAGTTTCACTATCACTTTCATTCATTAATTTGGGATAGTAAATTTTTAAAAAATACAATAATATTGAAAAAGTGAATACTCATACTTTGTAAAGTCATTCATTGCTAATTGCATATAAGAAATTTTATAATGAAACCCTTAAAATTTCTAGTGTTGATTGTTTTTTGTAGTTCTTTAAACTACAAAAATTATTCTTTAAAATTATTCTTACAAATTATTCTTAAAATTATTCTTACAAATTATTCTTTAAAAGAATAATTTTTGTAGGTTCTTTAAACTTTTATTTCTTTATCTGTAATGCCAGGAATCAAACTCTGGGTTTCAGGTAGGTGATTCCCCATCCTAAACTAACCCTGAATCAGAGAAAGATTGTCAAAAAGGCCTCAATGAATAACTATTCAATAAATTCTTCTCGTGGTATCAGTTTGACTCAAGATTTATTTGGGAGAATGGGCCAGACAACATATTTGAAACTTTTTGAGATAAACCAGATGGGATGGTGCGATTATGCCCATTTATCTGTGATTAAAAATGTAGCTGGGGGATGATCCTGAAGTTTGTTGATAATAGTGAGTTTCCAAAAGTTATCTGTTGTTTCTGTGCTTGGTATAAGAGTGAGTGCGTTTGATGTAGATATATTTAGATTAAAACACCAAAAATGACTTTTAAAATAGATGAAAATAAGGTAAGCATATTTGGAAGTCAGGTGGCTACCATGTTATAGATGCCTGATTTCTGAAAGAAGATGTGCCAATTTTAAATAAATACGAGAAAAAAGAGAGCAAGCTGTTCAATAACTTTGAGCCAGTTAGCATCTGTATGTGCAACATATTATGGAATACTCTTCCTGTGAGCTTGAGTATGATGTTTGTGTGCATGAGGGAACATAAAAATAGAAACCAATAAGGAAAGGAGGAGAATAAAGTAAAATTTAAAAGATTTAGTTGGCTAATATGACTTTCCCACCCAAAGGTCTGGCTGCATAGTCAAGGACAGTCATAGTCATAGTCGGTTCACACCAGGGGAGAGGATGAGGGACATGGAGGGTTAGGGCATCTGTCTTCAAAATCTGAAGATACTTGAGGCATGAAGATATTTTTGTGTTGTTCTTTGACTTAAATGAGATATACATGTTCATATCAAATTTACTAGCCAAGCTAGTATAGCACATCACCACGGATGAGAAAACTGAAACACAAAACATTAATTTTTAAGGCTTCTGGAGGCTGGATACAAAGATGGAAAGAGTACCAGACAGCATAATCGGCTTCTTGGTGAGAGCCTTGTTCCTCTCTAATGCGAGTCAGAGAGGCCTCACTGTCTCCTTTCCCTTTCACAGCTGCATTCATTTTACCATATTGGCTCCAGCTTCATCACCTTCTGTAAACGTGAACATCTTCCAAGGCTCCAGCTACATCACACTATTGATAGGGCTTCAACATTTGACGTTTGGTTCACACAAATATTCAGTCTATAGCAGTGAGCTGGAACACATATCTACATGCAAAACTGAAATACAAATTTCTTTAAATACTGTGTACTTTTACCATAAATTATCTACTGGGAGTTTCTGTCATGTTTATCCCTTTCTAGTTATTATGTAAATGCTGGCTATGATCAATTAAATTGATTTAATGACTCATTAATAGTTTACAAATGCAAGAGAAATGCCACAGGACATTTGATAAATTCGAATAATTTTGCTGGAACACTGATTCTTAAGCCCCCAAATCTTCCCTCTCTATTTTGACATTTACCAGAGTTAAAAACTGCCAACAGAATCTTTTTTTCTCTCAGTAAAGTCCATAATAGTGGCACACCAATGGTACTAATGGTACTATTATATTTGCTATTCTGTATTAACTTAAGATAAAGTTTTCTTTAAACCATAGAACTTGTTTAAAAGGTAGAAAATTAGTTAAACTGCAGTACACTGCATGAAATGATGTTTCTTCTAACAAAACGGAATTGTCTTGTATCATGTGAAAACTAGCAAAAGAAATGAGAAGCAAATTTTAAACTATGCTTTCTTATAACCCGTTATCTGTTATCTTATTGCAGTTCTAAACTTAAAAGAGATCAAAGGATGAGGTAGACACTGCAGGTGTTTCTTCACTGAGTTGTAAGACTTGATACAGGGCAAGTGTGAATCACACTAACTCCATGTGCCTCTTCTTTTTCCTCCTGTTTGGGCTTCTGCATTTTTCAGGTTTAATTCCTTGCTCCTGCCTTTCTTATCATAGTATTTTTACCTTAACTTTGACTACAGCAGTTCCAATTGGCAAAATTCTGTTACTTAAACCATCAACCATCTTTTTCTTTACAGTCAGGAATGTTTGGGACTGTTTTTGAATGAAAATAATTCACTGCTATAAACAGTGGTCCATACCCATAAGATTTAACTTATGATCCTGGGTTTCTCTGGCCTTTTCCAAAATCATGATTATTTTGAATAGATAGTTTTATTCAATTACCTATAATATACCTCTTAAATATTCCTGCGAAATGTGTCTCTGTGTGTGTGTGTGTGTGAATGTGTGTTTATAACACAGCTTCACTGCAGACACTTAAAGGTAAACTATAATCAAGAATAACAAATGACTTAGGACTTTAAAAATTAAGAAGCTAAAACAATGCACTTATTCATTTGAAAGACTAATTGCAGTCATTTTATGATCACCGGTTACTATTTATACCCAATTACCTTGTGGTAGGATATGGGTCTTGCAAACCTTTAAGCATGTGCTCAATGCATTTTGTTATGAGTTTTATTTGATTACCACTCTAAACTTTACTCATGTTTATACAATTTCACAGTTCATTGCTCATTTAACATCTGCTCATAATTTTAAAACTACTGAGGATTCGCTTTATACATAGAAATTAAGGGGTTACTTTGCATCAAATTGTGGAGTCTGGATCCCAAAATTTTAGATATGATTCATCCAAGAGCCAGTTGTGTGACCTTTAAGCTTTTTATTTAAGAGATTCAGTTCTCAGTTTCTCACAATTACTACTGAATTTGGTAGCATATATATTATGTGTCAAGAAGAGGGAAGGAGAGACAGCTGGGGGAGAGAGACAGAGAGAGACAGACAGACAGATAGAGAGACTGAGACAGCAGAGAGAGCTGCTTTAGCCACAATTTAAAATATGAATTAAAAGGAAGATTAGAAAGCTTGACTGTTTTAAAGACTGACTGAATAAGTACGTAAATATTTCAACTAAAAATTTTTCCTTAATTGATCAGTGATTAGGTTTTACAAAACCCAATTCAGATTTTATGTAATCAAAATAAGGACAGAGTAAATGAAAGAGTTGAGCAACATTTTTTCCTGCTTTGGTTAGCCTTTGTTTTGATACTCTGGCTTTTCTTGACGATTTTTCTTATGGAATGAGTAGAGGGACATAATAGATTACTCCTTACATTCAGTGTGTTTTGAATTCTTTTCAACCACATATTATTCTAACTCCAGATGCTTCCCCGAAGAAAAAGTATCAAAGGACAAAAAAACGGTATACCAAAATAATTATAAAAATTAATGAAATGCATACAAATATTAAGTATGAAACAGGATGGAAAAACATTTTAAAGATCTAAATAAATGCAATTTAAAGTATGTTAGAAATATTAGCTTGAATCAATAGGAAATAAAAAGAATAGTTTGTCTTTTTAGATGTTAATTTAGATAAATAGTAAATGAACGTTTAAGAATTTTCAAAATAAGTAAAAACATTTATACAAGTAACACATTTCAATGTCACTAATATAAACTACTTAGTTTATTTTGGGCCAATTTTAGATTACAATTTCTATTTTCATGCATCAGATCCCACAAAGTATTTTGCCACTGATGTTAAAAGAGGTTAATTGTATCCTTATATGTTGATATTAGTAAAGTATTTGATGTTCAAAGACCTGAAATCATTTACTTTTAAAAATATCTTATTCTTGGAAATGTATACATATATTCTTTTTCACTGTAAATCACAATTCTCTGTATCTTAAAATTATATTAACATTTTGTGTTCAGCTGATTTTAATCTTTTTTATTGAGGGGTTCCATTCATCTGCCTCTTTATCATTTAAATTCTGTCTTTTCTCTATTACTATTATTTGTGTTCTCTTTCCAGAAATACGTTGATTATTCCTTTAGTGATAGAGTTTTACAAGTTTTGGCTTCACAGAATTTGAAACTTTTTGTTATATTTCACTGGCATTAGAACACTATCTTTTTTTTTTTTTTGGTCTTTCTCAGTTTGAAAAAAATTGACAGATAGCGATTCTAATATCATTTATATCCACTGATTCTGTGTCCATAGACTCAACTAACAGTGTATCAAATTTTTTTTAAATTTCATCTGTATACTAATTGTTATTGTTGCTATTCACTAAACAAAAAATTTGGACAATTATTTATATAGCAATTACATTACATTAGATATTATACTAAGTATCTCAAAATTATTTAAGTCATGTAGGAATATTGTGTAGATCATAAAATGTAAGCTAATTGACTTTGAGGCAAATGTGGAAGCAGAAAGAAGTTCTTGGAACTGATTCCCTACAGAACCTGAGGGTGAATATATTTTAAAAACATAAGTAAAACCACAAATTATTACAAGACTTTTGGGCAAGTATATATGATTAGTTACTAAAGTTAAAGTGATCTGTAGAATCTGAAATTAAAGTTGATGTCCAGTAGGTCATGTTCAATATTAAATTTCTCATATGAAGAATTAAGCTTCCTAACATTGTGTGTGTAAAGAGAAGTTGTGCAAGTTCTTCATTGAAAAAAAAAAAAAAGATCTGAAACAATTTCTAACCTATGAGCACCTAAGAAGGCAACAGGAGACAAGTCAACAAAGGATCATAAGTACATGTTTAAACGTAAACTGGCAGGATGGCACCGCAGAGGACAGTTCTTCATGGCATGGCAGACGGAAAGCAGAAATATTGAAAGCAGGATCCTGGAGAGAGATGTTCCCTTCCAGGTCACTTTCCATTGACCTTCCTCTTTGGACCAGATCCCATCTCCTAACAGTAAGTCAGCTGTACTGTCCTCATAATCCAATAACCCTTGCCAAACCCCACCAATAAGCCCATGAGACTTTGGGGGGACATTCAGCTATAAACCATAACGTCACACCCTTGGCCCCCAAAGATTCATGTGTACTTTTTTATGCAAAAATTAATTTATTCTATCTCTAAGAGTTGCCAATTTTTAAGACTTCCAATGTTGCTGGTAAGTACAACTCCATAATCTCCTCTGAGACTTAAAGCAAATTCTTAGCTATGAGCCCCTGTAAAATTTAAAAAGAAGGTTAAATGCTACATACATACGATGACACAAGATGAACATTCCCATTTCAAAAAAGAAAAAACAAATGGATAGTAGCGATTGGGACTGAAGCAAGACTGAAACCCAACAGGACAGACATTAATTCCTGCAGTTCTGTGTTCTGCATCCAAGGCAAGCTGTGGCTAAATATAAGCTCCAAACTGCTTGGGTGTCGCCACTGTATGGCATTGCCACCAGTCATAGCTCTCATGTGTTCTCTCTTGGGCTGCTTTGGTTTACTTCTTGCTGTTTTCTTCAGACTGGTTTCTCCAATTTCCTTGAGTTTCCGTTTGGCTTCTCTATCACTGCTTTACACATTGGTCCCCCAGGGAGCACTGTGTGGCTCCCTAAACATTCTTTTGAAATCCGTGTAGAAGCTTCCATGACCCCATAGTTCTTGCATTCTACATGCCCACAAAAGTAGCATCAGATGAATGACAATAAGGTCTCCTGCCAGCTTGAGCAGTAGGTAGGCTCCCTTGAATCAGGGCTACAAAGGCCTCTAAGTGTCTGTGTGATTGAGTAATGTGAACCAAACCCTGAAGAAAAAATTCTCTCGGGGTCCATTCTGAAGCCCTGTGTCCAGTGGCTCTCTTCTGAGAGCAAACTCTTTTACGTGTGTAATTTTGAGATTTCAAAGGGTGGGGCCTTGGTTCCTGATATATCCTTAAACTATTTTTCCCATTGTCCTGATCCAAAGTATTTGGCTTCACTGCAATTATTTTCAGTAATGAACCTCCTTTATGCTCCAAATTTACAGGTCTCAAATTTATAGGAGCTTCCTTTCTGGCAAAATTCTGAATTTTTAAAACCACTCAAATGTGCTGCTTGTTATTGACTTTCAAGGTAAAGCTGGCTAAAACCCCCCAACAATACTCATATCACAGCCTGAATACTGAGTTGCCTTGAAATTTCCTCTATCATGTTAATTAGTCCAACACCCTTGACTGCAATTTCCTGAAAATCTCAAAATGTACACAATTTTTTTTTCTTTTTTGCTAAAATGCAGTACAAATACTTGAAGTCCAACTTCCAATGAAGTTCTGTTTCTGGAACCTCCTGAGCCTGCCCTATACCATCTGCCTTTTATCAGCATTTTAGTCTTCTGAGCTCTGACCAGAATCTCCCATCAAGTTTGGCTTACAGTACAGTAGATGGACTCGCCAATCTTTTCCAAATTCCTCCCCAAAACAAAACAAAACAAAACAAAACAAAAAAACACCAGAAGCTTCTGAAGCACATAGTCAAGTAGTGTCGGAGGATCAATCCCACTTCCCTGGGACTAAAATCTGTCTTAGTCACTTTGCTCCTTGCTGAAACATGATATTCACCAACACCTACCACTTAAAGAAGGAACGATTTATTGGTTCACATTGCAGTCCACAGTCAGCTGAATCCAAGCAGTCTGGCACAGCACAGGAGAACTGCTCATGGCATGGCAGACGGAAGCAGAGAGAGTGAAGGGAGGTTATGGAAGGAAGACATGCATACCTTTCAAGGTTGCATCCCCATTGATCCGCCTGTGTAGACCGGATCATATCTTCTAACTGTGTATCTGCTGTGATACCATCAAATCCAATTCCCTTTCTACAGCTCGGGCTGACAGATACATATAAATCACAACAATAATTTAAAACTAAATTAAAATTTTAAGAGAGTAATAAAAACTGTTTAAAATAAAGATATTTCTACTGAAGTAATATTCTATTAATATATTTTCACAGGTCATTCTTGTTTTAACATGCAATGCAATGAATTACTTTCTCTATATTTTTAATTTGATGAATTAAAAGGAGTAATTCAAGTTATCTTTAAATTTAATTATTATAAACATTTATTCTTTATAAATCTGCAAAGAAGTCTTGTTTTTGAACCTCTGTGTTGAAATCTCATGTAAATGTAAGCTGAGAATGTAAGATGTGTGTAATGAGAAATACGCAGGTGAGATAGCTGAGGCTTTATCACTGTTCTTCTCATGAATATTTAGCCAGCAGAGCATTCAAACTTAAGTACATTCATTCAAATAATTCTCTATTATATTATTTAATATTTAGAATTGCCTACAAAACTTAGCTTCTCAAGAAGCCTAATGTGAGTTTTGGCATTTTTTGATATCTGAAAGCAAATTTTTAATCAGAAGAACAATTTATTGGTTATGTATTTTGATTACACATATGTGTGTGTATGCTAAAACTTTGAATGCTTTCAGGCTAATACTTAAGACTAGACTGCTGATAGTGTTTTATTCAGTCATTTTTCTGTCTGCTGAGTAAAACATGGAATGTAAGAATGTATAAGGAGGAGATAGAGAAAATAAACTTAGTACTGTATATACAGAACCCAGAAATTTGTATATCATTCATAATTGCTTCGCATTTGCATCATGTAACAAAGATATACTGACAATTCTGGATTTTCTGCTTCCTTTGACTGTCTTTCCAAGATGAATCATTTAATTCCATTTTATAACTCTTTCTCACTTGAGACTGTACAAAGTAGGAAGTAAGTCTTCTTATTTCAATCATTTCCTTTATCTTGCATTCTGGTTTCCTGTGACTGAATCTAATATTCTCTCTGCTAGATTATTCTTTTTTAATTCTCTTTTTTATTATGATTTCTTATGAACCAATAGTTTTATTTGATACATAACTCTTTTTCCAAATATTGAAATCGTTTTCCCAAACTCTTGTACTAGTTGTCAGATCTTTCTGATTCTATATTCTAATGAGTGTGGTCCTTGGTCTCATCAGTTAATAAACTCAGTTCTGATGTTTGGACTTTCTAGATATCCTGAGATTTTCTATTACAGAGGTCTGGTCAAATATCTTGAACTTCTATATGTCTCGACAGTTCCAATTACCAAACTAGCAAGAGAAGTTGTCGAGTAATTTGAACAGTCTGATAAGGCCATACATGCCATTTTCATTGAATATATTTAAAATAGCGTATCATCTTGAAATCATTTACTCTGTGGAAAGCATTACAAATTCTTAAATGTGTAAAACCATATTGCAATATTTCATTTTAATAACTATAAATTAAGAAAACTTCTAGTTATATATAATGTCTTCTAGACTTTATGCACACTTGATTGACAACTAAGGATTTTTCTTATCTTTCTTTTTTATCCAGCTTTTTGAGACAGGGTGTCTCTGTGTAATTTAGATCAGCCTTGAACTCCCAACGTAGCCCAGGAGGGCCTTGAACTGGCTGCGATCCTCCTGCCCCAGCCTCCCATGTGCTGGGATTAGTGGCACGCACCAGCACTCCCAGATGGATCTTTCAACACATATTGCAATAGCTACTAAATGCTGATAATCATAGTTAAACACCTTAACAGAATATATATATTGGATATTAAAATATTTGCCATGAGGAATATTCTTTCTGGATTAAAATTTATTACCAAGGCACAATATAAATGTGATTTGAGTTATTGGGAAACTTCAAAGTACACAAGAAATAGTTAACACAATTCTATTAAAATGCAAATTCTTTGTCCAAAGTAAAAGAATTGAAAACTCAAAGAAAAACCAAAGAATATACAGGGTCGAGAAGTAGTTTAAATAAGGCGTTAGACTTTACTGAATGACCATGCTGTTAGAGGTCGGGGTGGTATGATTCATCGGAAGGCAGTTTGAGTTAAAAAGATTTCCTCAAAACATAACAATATTCTCACAAAAGTTCTTTCCTTGGAAAGTTCACAGAACAATTTATGTTGAGAGTTATCTTGCCAGAGTCTGAGTGATATCAAAAATACATGAGGAGCTTTATGCTGAGTGACATGACACATCAGAAGCTATTACTAGCTTTGAGAGTGATTTAGGATTAGGAAAAATGTTGTAAAACAAGAAGTTATACAAGTAGTCATTAGTCAAACACAGCTTTAGTGTGATGGAAATCAGATAGCAGAATGTACTGGATATTTTAACTACATTTATAAAAGGAAAGAAAAATATTGATAAAGAATAAACCAGAATAAATCATTGGGGAAGAGTGTTTTATAATTGTATAAGTGGTTTCCTCTGAAGCGATGTTTCAGGAAATTGTATTTGCCACATATTTCAATTTTGTTTTATCTAATAATATTCATATTCACGTTCAGTCATTTTTGGGGAAGGAATACACATTCAGTAGGAGAAGTTTAACAGCTCTTTTAAAGACACCATGCTCTTAAAAGCAGACTTTCTTACATGTGTGAGAAATTAAAGATTCAACCATACCACTGGATTAATTAATAATATGAGATCTGTACCAGTTCTAAGGTTTTCAGTGTACATGATATTTTCAGGCTCTTCTCAAGGTGTTACAGTTTGATGTGAAAAACTTCTTCATTATTGTAGGCATAGTTTTAGTTATAAAAACATAAAATTTATGGTAGTAAAAGTCAAATGGAATAAAATTAAATGACAGAGAAGCATATGATTACTATCTTATCATATATAGTGTTAGCTGATAATTACATTCTAAAATAGTTAATTGGTGCCCCGATTTGTAATGTTTTCCAATTTCAGTGGTATAGATACTTTTAGCATTGCTGATTTCATGCTATTCACAATTCAATAATTGCTTTATGAAACTCTTGAATGTTGAATAATTAATACCCATGAGTGAAGACTCCAAAACAACAATAATAGGTAATACTTTCCTTTAATAGACATGGCAGAAGATATCTTTATTGTATAGCATTTTAAAATTGTGGAAAGCACCATAAGACTAAATACGCTGTCCTGGCTTCCGGTTTGAGTTTAGTAAGTAACTGTGTAAACACATAATTTTATATGTAGGAGTTATTGATGAAATGATCATATTCAGATGATTAGTATGTGTATTTCTCTCTCTGTCTTATTGATATTTCAATTGACTAAAAAAGCATGCCCAAGCCCTGTCTCAGCTTTTATCGAATGGTCAGCTCTTGATTTATAAAGTGACTTTTAACTGCCTATGTCTTCAGACAAAAGAATGCAAACAAAACAATCCTCACTTTATTTCCTAAAATTCTTCTCATGAAACAAACAAACAAAAAAGAAACAGAATTTCAGTGTCACAGATGAGGAAACTGAAGTGTGTAGTGACCACATAGCTTTCCTAAGATAATTCATGCAATAGATCAGAAACTTTCCTATTTTATTGTATTTCTTTTGACCAAAATTATATAGTGATTTCTTGTTCTGTCCAAATGATAGGATGGGTGAAAGAGAACTGTCTTCCATTAAGATATATAATTGTACTAAGAAGAAAAATATCTATAGGTCTAAGAAAAGAGGAGTTTGTAAAATAAGAACGGGATGCTCCAAATTGATGGCACATAAATACAGGAAATACTGGATCTAATACTGAAATATCCAATTTACAATCAGATCTAACACTGAGATGATCAATTCTCAATGCCTACCAAAGAACAAATATGCATTGATCTGTCCAAAAATAGAGGTAAATTTGTATTTTACTCATGAAAGTGATACAGAAGCACCTGGATGTCTAGATCTTTTAATAAAAGAAAAGATATATTCATGAAAACAAAATCCAACATTTCTGTGCATTTCAACATTAAATTCAAATTATGTTATACATGTCATTGGTTTCCAAGTCAATAATTTAATCACCGAATTTTAAAATCCTAAGATGCCAGCAAAAAATTATACAAAAAATTACCCTATAAATATTTTCTGCTATCATCCTGAGGAAGATACTAATCCATTCTAAGGACTATCTAATTTGGTTATGCCCACCAGTTTATCCTCCTATTAAAAAAAAAAACACCCTGATTTGTGATCCTAATTACATCTACAAAACCTCTTTCATAGAGACACTTAGGTTAATGTTTGAGTAAGAAGAGAGTAGGCACATCAGGGTGAGAGAATTAAGAGACGTTTTAGAATTTTAACTACCACAGCAGAAGAACCTCAACTGGAAGAAAGTCAATTCACCAAAGATCACAAAATTAGTGAAAAAACCTCAAAGTAGTCAATCATATATAAACGTATTAACACAATCTCGCAGTAATATGCTCTTTCCCATTATCTTCTCATGTAGCTCATTTACTTGAGGAATTGAGTACATAATTTTCCTCCTTGACACTCGTGTTTTTCTCTTTTACTCCCTTCTATATCTCATGGACTTTACAGTTATTTCTTTAATAATTACTCATATAGAACATATTTTGAATGAATATGATAAAACACATTAATTTTTTAAATGCTCATTCTTTCAGCCACAGGGCAAGGGAACAAAATAGAGTAAAAATAGAAGCAGGAAAAATATTAGGAAGCCATTTTGATAGGATCAGCTTAATACGATGACTAGTTGTACAAGAATGAATTATGTCAAAGAGATACAGTTGGATTCTAGGTTTGCATACAGTATGTGAGAAAGATAACCAGATTTTGCCTTGAGAGTGTGTTAGACCAGAGCAGCCATCTAAAAAATCAAGGAAAACTCAGGGATGAGGAAATTTTGGCAGCCAGTTATGTGAGGAAATAAAGAATTTTGAACTAAATATATTATTTTTTAATAAAGGTATATTGCCCTGCTGTCCTTGAATTCCTTGATTAAAGCAATTCTCCTGCCAGAGCCTTCCAAGTAGCTGGAACCACAGGTGTGCACTCCCACAACTGGCAGGGTGAAAGAACAAGAAACCATGGCGTTCCTGCACAATGGAGTACTACTCTGCCATAAAGAAGTAAACGTTTGAGTCATTTGTAGGAAAATGGATAGACCTCGAGACCATAATGTTAAGTGAAATAAATCAGATACATGGAACTTAAATATTGCATGGTTCTGCTTACATGACAAACCCAAAATATACATAAAATATTAAAATAAAAGATAGATCATAGGAAGTAGGGGGACTATTTTAAAATGGAAAAGGAATCAAAAGGGGAAGGGAGGGGAGAAAGGAAAGGGAAAGGGGATGAAGAAAAGAACAGAGATCTGTAATGTACGTGTGCCAACTTCCCACAATGAATGTAATGATTATATAATGTAAACGTGTACTAATCAAATATTGAAAAAATGGATAAAGAACAAAAACATACATATAAATTTCGAGGCTTTTTAAATCTCAATTATTGAGATTTAAGATGGGCATTTGGAAATCTGAGTTTTCAATCTTCAAAGTGTGGGCAAGATCTTGTTGAACATAAAAATTTAGAAGTGTTTGGCTCAAATAAAATATTCTAAGTGAAAATCTAGTTGAAATAATTTAAAAAATAGATGTAAATAGTAGGTATAGTGACCCATGAACTAATTTCAACACTTAGATCCTCCAGTACTTAGAGATTTGAATGATAAGAACTTTGAAACAACATGTAGCATGTATTAGAAGCGCCAGAATTAGATGAATATCTCAACAGACAAGTATTCTTGAAGTATTTCATGATGGAGCAATAAACAGCCCTTTAAAATCTTTATTTTGTTTTAATGGTTCATTTTAGATGTACATAGTGATAACATTCATCATACGGAATGTGTACCTGTACATGACATATCTTGTTGTTTCTTTTTTTTCCTATTCCCCTCCCTTCCCTTCACCTTCTCCGCCCTCTTTATTTACAAAGCTTCGTTTCCATTTTTTCCTTCCATTTCTTATTTCTCTTATCCCTCTGTTCCCTTCTCCCTCCCCCTCCCTTGTTCTCTTTCCCATTTGGACAATCAAACTCTTATAACAACAGGTTAAAATAGATTCAGAGAAAATTACTGCTGAATATGACAATATAGATGTAACTGGGGATTTGGACGAGAGTAATTTCATTTGGGTGGGGGACAGAGTGGACTAATGACAGAATGTGAAAGCGGCAGTTGCAACCCTGAGCACAGATAAATATGGAGGGGTTTTGCTATGAATGGCGCCGAGAAAAGAGATGAAATTAATAGTTTAAATGGGAGATAAAATAGTACTTTTTTTGAAAATTCAAATTATTGTAGTTTACTTGTATTGCGATTGGACTAAAATGAGAGACAATTGGTGACATTGGGAAAGAAACTTCAAAACTGATGTCATCAAGTGAAGACGGAATGTGATCCATTTGTCACCATGGACAAGAGCGCAGACATTGTACAAAAAATGGAAATTTCTGTAGCAATTCACTTGGTGGGAAAGCAGAATTTGTTTTCTTCTTCATTTTTCTTTTTTTTTTCTTTGAGCAATATAAAAAGCAAAGTCATTGGAGTGCTTCTTTTTTTGTCAGTTCTATGAAAAACAAGCGCAATAGCTGATTTCGAGGAAATGAGAGGACGTTTAGCATATTTACATAGAGAAGCAAGAGCAAAATGAGCTTGAGTGTGGTTGACTAGGGGAATGTGGCAGGTTTATGGAGTGGTGATAAAAATCTCCATCAAATTAACAGTGATGAATTTAATAAATTCAAAATAATACTAGTCAGCATCATTGTGTGTGACTGGTGACTTGTTAAGAGGGGGATATTTGAATTTAACAAGGTTTGAAGTTTCACTAGGAGTAGAGAGAGGAGAGGCAAAGAATTTGAGATTTTTAATAAGGGAATAATTGGAAAGATGGAAAAGAGAATCCAGAAACACTGAGAGGTCTGCCATTATTGGTAACAAAATGACCTAGAAATCAGAGCTTGAGAGAAGGTTCAGATAAGCTAACCCGAGGGGAGGTGTTTGAAAGGTAAGAGACAGGGTTATTAACAAGAGTCTCTAAGATCTAATGAAGCTATTTAGAATGCTATATTACGTCTTGAAGTAAAGAACTGGAAACCCTATAGCTTTGTTGGTAGCAGGGAGAAAAGTCTAATGGCACGAGCCCCAAAGAAGCAAAGTATGTTGGGCAAGGTGGCACATGCCTGTAAACCCAGCACTCTGCAAGGCTGAGGCAGGAGGATAGCAGGTTAGAGTACAGCCTATGTGACTTAGTGAGACTGTCTCAAAAACAAATGTCTGGGGCTATAGTTCAGTGCATAGACGCTAAATTCAGTAGAAAAAAAAATATATATATATATTACAAAGAAGTAGCTTTAAGAGAGAAGAAATAATGGTCTGCAATGAAAATGAGATGCAAATGAAGGCTTCATCTGTCTCCAGGCCTGATAGGTTTTCTCACAATTTTGGTGACCAAAAAGCCAACACTTGAAAGGACTACTGAAAGGCCGCGTATTCAAGAGAGGTCCATGTTTCCACGAGTGAAATGACAAACTTTTCAGGGGAAGTTGGAGGTTGGGGGATTTAGCTGATGAAGATGTGTGAGTCGAGGGTGTGTGTTACACGGAGGAACACTAGAAGGTTTTCAGTGCTCTGGGGGGAGGACATGGGTGCAGATGATGTAACAACCCCAGGACAATGGAGCTTCCTGTGATGAGGGACTTAAGCAGAGACGAATGGCTTGCTAGGCTTAATCCAGGAGACCGAGTAAGCAGATTTGGTGGATGGGGTTGTGAGTGTCTTTGGGGGTGAAGTGACTGGAAGAGTTTTACGAGGTTAACAAAAGCTGTGAGAGCTCTGAGCTGTAGTGTCATGGTGATTGCCTTTTTGGAACTAACAGAGGAATAGTGATCTAGAAAAATCACCCAGAATCACTCTCTGTCCTCTTGCTTGCTCTCTGTTTTTTTTTCCTCTCCAGGCAGTTACAAACTGAACGCTAAGTAAGAGTTCTAAGAGTAATCTCCATCCTAGTAGAAGAAACTGTACCTTGTAAAGTATTGTCATAAATCCTAGAGAACTATATTAACACTTGCCTAGGTCATTGAAACTGCATTCAAAATCCAGTTCCTAAATTTCTGTAAAACTCCTTGTGTGCCTTCTATTTGTATTGTTTTCAGCATCAAAACTCACAATTAGAAAATATTTATTAAACCTCCATTAAACATTTTAAGGCCATCACATTAGTATGCCATTTCTAATGTTGTAATAGAAGCTCATGCTATTTATGGTTGCGCATAAGAACTATAACTAAGTTATAGTTTAAACAGATTTTAGGTCTAAGTAATAACCACATTTCCAACAAGTTATCTACAACTGAACTTTTAACCTTATTATTCAAAATAAACTGTGCTCCTGCCTGTCTGTGTGTGTACAGTAGTGTGTATATTACAGGCTAGTTCTCTTGCTGGCCTTGGGCCAACCAACCTCTGCCCTGTTTCTCACTTGTAGTTTAACTGTAGAATATGCTGGACGTGCAGCATACAGTGATAAGGGTACGCTGTCTGTAACAGTCCGGCTTCTATGTCAGTCCATCCCTTGAAACTCGATGTGCTTAAATGCTATAGCTCACACATCATGCGATGCCAGGATATAAAACCCACAGCAAGGTGATTTTCAGGGGCTCTTATCTATGATATAAGTAGAGCACATACAATCAAAAGTCCATCTTCTTTAGACAGCTTTCTGAACCTCGGGAGATCAGCTCGTAATGAATCCTTGGCATCTGTTGACACTTGCTACCTATCTGTAAATAATAAATCTACCTCATGTATCTGGTGTATGATTATGATCCATCTAGTTCATGTAAATTGTGTTTGAGTATGTTTTGTCTCCCCAGATTCAAATCATTTGGTAACCAATGCTTAATGAACCTGCTTCATATTCATATATGTATTTGTACATATATATTTGTGTGTATATAGTTGTAAAAGGTTTTGAGAAGAGAATTTAGAGTTGCAACTTGGAGTTTTCAATATCATATATAAATAAAAATTGAAGCTGTCTAAATTTTTCTAATTATGTTGTAATATAATACCAAGTTTGTAGTCTTACATATTCCTTTTTGTGTAGGAGAAGGTGACTGATAAATTAATCTAACTAGTATCTGCGAAGTCTATGATACATAGCATACTTCACCATATGAAGTCAGAGTTAATAAATTTTAATTCATGAAAAGGCAGAAACTAATTTTTGTATTGAATCATTGTCATAAATATATATAGATATTGAATTTTTTTCAGTAATTTTGGAGCTATAGAGGAAATTTGACTAGCAGCCATTACCCTGACATACAAAGGGGGCAAACACTTTTGTCATAAGATTTTCATTACTAATGAGTCTCTGTCTAGTAATATAATTATACTGCCTCCCAGAATAATCTGAGGATATCAAAAAGTGATTCTAGCAAAGTGAACTTGGAATCATGGCGGAAATTATGTGTGTGTGTGTGTAGCCTCATGGTTCAAAGGACACATCAAGGATACAGAGCAACTTGCGAGTTTTGCCAGAGAATTACTGTCGTTGTCACTTTCTCACTTTTGGAATAGAATGCCCATCATCCACAACTTGAGCAGAATTTTATTTTGCCTCACAGTTACAATTCATGATTGCCTGATTCCCAGGCATAAATGACATGGCGGAGGGGCACAGTGGAGGAAAGCTGCTCTTATCATGGCAGGCAGGAAGCAGAGAATGATGGGATAACCCCAGGAGAGAGATACGTGCCCGGGTCACCCTCTCTGTAACGCAACTGCAGTAGGCCCCACGTCCTGAGAGTACACTCTGCCCTGAACTCACTCACAGATTAGTCCACAAATGAGTACAGCATCTCCTCGACTTAGTCACTTTCCAAGAGCCCCACCACTCAGCACATGAGGGCTCTGAAGGATATTCTAGATCTAAACGATACAATTATGCAATGAGAAAAATTTCCCATTGTTTCTTATGAGAGCTTGAGAAGGCCTTCAGATTTAAACTCTAATGACCAATGTCTCCTTCAAAACACATTAGTTCCTGTGCCCAAGGAGTCGTTAATGTTTGTTTAGTCTAAAGATATAGTGTTTTGCATTATATTCTTTATAAAGCTAATATCGAGTTAATATATTCCCGCTACTTTATTTTTTAAATAAGATTTTACTGAGGGAAAGTTTTATCTTACAATTTAAAATTACATTGAGTGCCACACTACATGTCATCATTTTTCATTAGAATATTTATATTATGAGATGTGGCAATAAAATGGTAAGCCTGATCTTACCATACCAGATACATAAATGACCTCCATTCAGAATTGTAATTACCACATCAACCTTTCAAAATCATATCTGAAAACTTTTTCGAAATTAACTTCAAGATTTTTGAGAAAAGTCAGCAGTAATGTCAACATATTTTTTTCTTTCCCCATCTCCATATGTAAGCAGAGTGATGAGAGAGCCAAACAAAACATAAAGTGTCACCATTTCTACCGAAAGTAGATGACAAGGTATCCCTAATAATTATAAAAGATAAGCAGGTAGAATGGCGTAAATACTGCATTGTTTCTCTGGTGTGAGAAACTGAAAGTTTAAATAGGGACTAAAATGTATTATATTGGGAAAGGGAAGAAATTGTTCAAATGAAGAGAATAAGGGAGGAGGAGGGGAAAGGAATGGAGGGACAAGAGAAAAAAAGAGTAGCAGGAAAAATTAGAAACAAAGTTTTTGTAAATACGGAGGGAAGAGGGATTGGAGGGAGGGGAGGGGAATGGGAAAAAAAAAGAAGCAGCAAGATATATCATGTATAGGTACACATTCCCTATGATGAATGTCATCACTATGTATATCTAAAATGTACCATTGAAATAAAATTTAAAAAACAAAAGAATTAAAATGGCACTACCCATTAAGAGTGTGCCATCTCTACTTGTATACAAGAATGAATGAGGAAACAATGAGTTACTTGAGGAAGAGTCATAGTTACTTTTCTTGCTTGTGGGACCAAATGCCCAACACCAGAAGTTAAAAGAAGAAATGTTTATTTTAGCTCACAGTTTGTAGAGATTTCAGCCCATCACTGACCGGCTCCAAGGCAGAGTGGCCTGGCAGAGGAGAAATAAGGTAGGCAGAAGGCAGCAGCAAGCCTCCCTCTATTTTAATCAGCTCAGGCTATAAGCCTATTAGTGGATTCCACCCACACCCAGGACAGACCTTCTTCTTCTTATCCACAGACAGAACTACTCTAAATTTCAGTGGACTAATTTGGTTATCACACTCGCTTAATCCATATTCACACATCCTAGATCCAACCACCTCTGAAAAGTCCCACCAATAAGCCTCAAGGCTTCGCGGGGATGTCTGGATACAAGTCATACAGGAAGTAAGTATGTGCAACCCCAAAACAGGCAGCATGTTTCTGGTTGCTACAATAACGAGTGAATATATGTAGTCCATAGGAAATTCTGAAGTGAACTGGGCATTCTATACCCTGCAAATTCTTCAAACTGACTCATCAAGACTCTTTCAGGAGGACATAGCACTGTGAGAAGGAATGACTTAGAGCAGACCTAAATCAAGGAAAATGGATGAAGATGAAGGAATAAGAATGTCTAGAAGACATGGGGCTTGGGAGCAGTGCAAGACAATTTCAAAATATAAGCCATCAACTTTCCAACAATAAAATGTCCATAAAGTTGAAAAAGCTACCTAAACCCTCTTCTAAGAGTTCAAGCAAACTAAAATTACATACACATGAGCACTAGAAAACAGGCAATGTTAAATTCTGTACAAAGTATGTGTATAAGGATAAAAAGAATAAAGAAAAGAAAAACTTACCTGAAGAAAATGAAAGACCACCAGAAATTCAAGGTGAATATAGAAGAACATATTCATACTCTATGATACTATTTCAATTTAAGACAAAACAGAATAAGAAAAATGGCACAATATGTGAAAGCAACACATTTTTAAATAGAAAACCTTATAAATTGGGATGAATGACTCAAGAAAGGGTTAGAAGTGAATGAAAATATTTTACATGAAAAGACTAAGCTAGGATGAAAAAACAGGAATAACCAAAACATAATACATTACTAGTAATATAAGCTAAAAAGAAAGTAAATTAAAATAAAAAAGTAATGAAGAGGTGATGACAATTTGTGATAAAATGACAAATAATGATAAATGATAAGCTAATAAGATCAAAAGGAAATACTTATAAGTAAATGAATCTCAATAAATTTTCTACTCAAGGACGCCATCTAGAAGAATAAATCTTCCACCTTGGGCTTGAGACTGATGTCATATAAGTTAACATTGTTGAACAGTTCCATAAATGAGTAAGAGTATAAATAATAGAATAGTTTCGATGTTTCAAGAACAGACTGGGTAGCTTCATTATTTTCAATATCACTCCCATTAATCTGGAAAGCTGTGTTCCATCCAGTTTAGTTTGGGTAGGCTTGAGACTGTCCTGACTATATAATAGAAGGAAATTCTTAAAAGATTCTGTAGCTTCCAACTTATTCACCAAGAATAAATGTAAATTATCAACCACCCTGAGACCCTTCTGTAGAGATGGCAGGTTGTTGCTCCAGCCAACAGTCCTAGACCAGACCTCAGAACCGGTTTGGATAAGGCATCTTGGAAATCTATCGCCCGCCTTCAGATAGCCCAGGGTGGATCACAGCTGTCCCCTGGGTGCCCTTCCCAAATCCCTTCTCTACATGATCTGTGAGCTTAATAAAACGGTGGTTTTATAGCATTGCATTTTGGAGTGGTTTGATATGCCACAATTTACAACTAGCATATGGCACAATAGAGCACCCTTTGTGTAATTAAAAAAGAGAAAAATATCCTTTGATCTTTTGAACATGTAGGAGAGAAAAAGGAGAACGTGACTTGTGTTGAAAAGAAAATCATATTTTCACTAGGTTTCCCCAAATTATTGGTTTATTTAGATGAAAACAGAGTAAATATGAAGATTGTTAAAGAAACAAAATGTGAGACAAGCTGTTATATTCAGCAATATTGACTTTCAATTTCAAAAATCAAACGATTACATAAAACTCTAGGAATACATTTGTTAGCCTAAGACACCCGACAAAATGAACTTGAGCTAGCAAAAGTGACTAGGAAAACATTAATAGAAGCCTTGTGTTCAGTATTATGTATTTGCTTACACATAAAAGTGGTTACTTGTGAGAATACAATGTTTAATAAAAATAAAAAGAAGCATAAAACAGTTAAAATAAAGATTAAATGGAAGACTATAGTAGGTAATGACTAAATAAATGTATCTGCTGCTGTAGATACAATGAAGCAGTAAAGCATATAAGGAGAAGGGGGAATGGATGTGTTATAATTAATCTATTTTATTGCATATCATTAAGTACACAGCAAGATGTTTTGGAGTATAGATATATGTTGAAGTGATTTCTACAGTCAAGTAAATTAATATATATAACTATCACCTCACATGCTTATGTTTCTATTTTGTGTATATGTAACAAGATCACCTAACATATACTCTCTCTGCAAACTTTCCGTATGGACCACAATATTGATTACAATCCTCATGCTGTGCATTATGTGTATAGATTTTTCCATTTATATACCTGCAAATGTGTACTCTTTGATTTATATCTGACCAGTTTATACATCTCCTCAAATCTGATAACTGTCATTATACTTTCTGATGTTATTTGACTTCAACTAGTTTCCTCATGTAAACAACATAATGAACTGCATTTTTTGGTTGTTCCTGGTTTATTTTACCTAGCATAGTATCCTTGAGGTTTTTCTTTGTTGCGAGTGACAGTACACTCTTTTTAAGGCTAAGTAATATTTCTTACTGTGTACGTGTGTATCACACTTTCTTTATACTTTCACGCAGTGGTGAACATTTAGGTTATTCCCATATCTTGGTTATTGCGAACAACACTTCAATGAAGATAAGAGGTGAAGTGGGAACAACAAAATAAAATTTATTGCTTCAGCATCAAGAGTAAAATACCATAACAAAACAGCTCAATTTCGTGACCAGAAGTAAGAATTTCAAGGTATCTCTCTACCTAGCTGAGTGGTTGTCCTGCTGTTTTGCTGCTTCCTTTCATTGTACTGTTCAGGTATTTACACACAGCACATTGCTACAGTCTTCTATCTTCCACCTCACTCTTTTCCCTGCCTCATGTGATGTAAGGATGGAAGACTGTCTTCTCAACTCACTGTATCCTCACTGCTCAGGACCTGTAAGTAATAAATCTGTGAATCGATTTTCGATATCAGTGATTGAATTTATGTCTTGCACCAGAAGAACCAAGGGCTTTCTTAGTCCAGGTATTCACAAGGATGCCAGAGGGAAAACACAGGCAGCTCCCAGATCATGAATGATAGTCAAGTCGTGTAAGCAAGACAGATGCACTAAAAAGTATAAGAAAATCTCCTGTGTAAGAAACATCTAGTCACAGATCAGATAACTAGGTATCAGGCCACTCACTGGTTCAAAGAAGTAACGTGTAAAAGGCATAATGTAAATTACCTCCCCCACCGCTCACTTACATTAGGGCGGGATTGCTAGCTACTCCAGGACGGTAATTCCCTCCTAGTTGTAGGTTCGAAAACAGGAGTGCAGATACTTCTACCAGGTGACAATTTCATTACCTTTAGTACATGGGGAGCAAAATGATTGTCGGATCACATGGCAGCTTTATTTTTATAATTTTGAAGAAACTCCACAATGTTATCCACAATAGCTGTGCCAATTTACACTCCATCAACGGTGCAAAAGAGCTATTTTCTCATGCACAAACTCTTGCTATTTTTCATCTTTTGGCTAATAGCCTTTCAAACATGTCTGAGGTACTGTCTTCTTATGATTTTGATTTGCTTTTCTCTGATCAGTAGTGATGTTGAGCCCTTATCATTTTTTTATGTTTTCTTTAGAGCAATGTCTGTTCAGGTCCTTTGCCTAGTTTCATATTTGGTTCATTAAAGGTATGTTTTGGATTTAATGCCTTACTAGCTATATGATTTGTACATATTTTAATCCATAGGCTTTTTCTTTTTGTTGTTTTCTGCCCTCCGCAGACACATTAAGGTTTGATGCGGTCCCACTCACTTACTTTTACATATGTTGTTTGAGCTTTTGGTGCCATATCTAAAAACAAGTTACTTTTAAGGTAAATATCAAGATCGTCCTGCTCAGCTGTTTTCTAGGGTTTTGATGTTTCAGGTCTATGTGTACTGTTAATTCATTTAGAGTTTGCTTTTACATATAATATAAAACAATTCTCCAATTTCATTCTTTTGCATGTCCATATCCAGTTTTCCCAATACCATTTATTGAAGAGACTGTCCCTTCTCAACTATGTCTTTTCCATGACCTCATTGAACTTACTTGTTCAATATTTAGATTTCTTTCTGTTCCACTGTCCACATGTCTGCTTTATGACAGTGCCGCACTGTTTCAGTAAATACAGCTTTGCAACATATTTTTAAGTCGTATGATGTCACCATACTTGTGATTTCTCTTCAAGATTTCTTTAGCTGCTTAGGATCTTTGTGATTTTATATAAAATTTAGGGTATTTTTTTCTCTTTCTACCGTGTTCCTAGTAACACGGTATTCTTTTTCGTCAGTATATTTACCTTTACCAGTGAGCTTCATGCTTTCTTACGCCCTTGTGTTGTTTCTGGAGTTCTTTCCTTTTCGTTTAAAACTTTTAGCATTGTTTATAAGGCTGGGTCAGTGGGATAAGCTCCTTTAGTCATCGTTTCTCTGAAATATTTTATTTCCCCCTAATTTTTGAAGAACAGGACAGGTTTGTAGGTTTTATTAATTTTGGTTGGAAAGATTTTTGTATATATGTTTACTATGATGATGACGATGATTATTATTACTAATAATTTTTTGATTTTCTGAGACCATTTAGTGGATGTGGAAATACCAAGTGAGTAATTATCATTCCCCATTTCCTTCAGAAGCAGTTTTATTTGAACTGAATAAGGGAAATCCAGATTATGACAGGAAACGTTAAAAGTCATGGAGTGTAACTTGAGTTTCAAATATCAATATAAACTCATAGGTATTTTATATTGTATCAAGTACCTATCGAGGTATAAAACAACACCCGAAAACTACATGGCTCAAAACAAATATTTTATTTGTTTATAATTCTTTGGAGTGGCAATTTTGGCTTAATCAGATGGTTACTTACTGTTGGTCTTTTCCAGGATTACTAACACAGTGGAGGTCAGCCAACCGCTTGTGCTAAAAGGAGGTTTTATGAACTGACATAAGAGCACTTGGATCCCTCATAGCTGGCTCAGCCCTCACTTACTTGGGCTCTCTCTCTGCATGGATCATCACCCCCCAGGAGGCTAAACCAGTTTGTTTTCGCTGAGGTTTAAGGCAGCAATTGGTTACTACTGGAAGAAATGGCAAAGGTTCAAGGTGGATAAAGAAGGATTTATCCTGCCTTTCCTACTAATAAATGCACAACCAAATAATAGTTGAGGAAATGTTTCTTTACAAGGAATTCTAGTTAATTAAAAAAAAAAAATACCACCAGTATTTTGCAGCCTCAAATGAATTAAAGATCTATACCTTTTTCAGCAACAAATTGTAATATCAAAAAGAATCTGAAAGAGATGCGAGGTATCGACTGGAAACAACACAAGCCCTGTGCATACCACCACCCATGTTCTTAACAAAAGGCTCAACCGGATTCTGATGAAGTCTCTGGATACCTTTATCAATATGCAGGGCAACAGAATAACAGCAGGAAATGCAGAAGACACAGCAGCATTTGGCACTACACAATAAATATTCTGTCTGTAATACCCAAGGTGTGAGTTCAAATGGAGTAATGATTGATAAAAAAAAAATTAGGGAAAATAAAGGATACAAAATGACCTTGTAGCTTAAAAGAGAATTAAATTACAAGTCAGTGTTTCAGTGGGCAAAAGTAAATGGTGATCTCCAAGAATGCACATTTAGATGATAAAAATCATACAGAAAAATAAGGACATTCCTGACAATAAAAATTAAGGTAATTAGTTGTTTTGGAAGGAGGGATAAGGATGAAGAACATAAGGGATTTCAGAGAATGTAACGGGGTACCAACCTCAAATTTCTATTTTTGTTGTTCAAGAATGTTTGATGGCAAGCACAAGGCCCTGAGTTCGATCCCCGGCACCACAAAAAAAAGAAAAAAAAAAGAATGTTTGATGAAGTTTGGGGATACTGGTAATATACCTGTATAATTTATGAGAAAATAACTATAAAAATTAAATTGATATATCAGACCATCAGGTTGGTTCTCAAATTATTTTTTAACTTAAAAAATAGTACAACTTCTGAATAAATACACATCCTTTAAACTTAACTACTTTGAAACAGCTAGTGACATTTAACTGGTACAAAGCTGATTTAGAAAGTCACATTACTATATAGCTACAAATATGTTCATTTTCATAACAAATTCTATAGTACATAAAATACAATCATGTTGGTATGAAGGGCCAGATATTTTTATATAGGAAGACTTAATAAATGTAATTTATAAAAAAAAGACAGTGTACATTTCTGATGTATTTCTTTATTTTCTATCTAAAATGAGGCCTATATTTTAAAAGAGTGTTTCCAAGAATGACATTAGAAAATGCATGAGGTCTAGACGTTTTGAGCGATGGTGGTTAAGACAGTGGAACCGTCTAACAGACAAGGCTTTTGACTGACAGGCTTGAGGATGACTCAACTTGTGAAGAGAAGAATAACGATGGCGCTTCAAGCAAACTTTCTATTTCTGCTTGGATTGTTTGAGAAATCCAGGCAAAATTCAATCAGTTGCTTCAACTGTTCACATCACTCCAGCAGGAGCGTGAGTCTGCACTGGGCAAATGAAGCACACTGATTTAATAACTGACAAGGATGCAGGATATGTAGAAAGTCATTGTTATGGTTTGTGTCTAGATGTCCCCCCAAAGCCTCATGTGGTAAGAGATAGCTGGATCTAGAGTGTGTGATTACTAAATTGATCCTTTGATCGGTTTGGCATCGTTCTGCTGGGATCAAGGATGTGAGACTGAGATTGGGGGTGGGAGTGCGGGCCGCCCTGGGGGCAGGTAGCCTAGATAAAAGATACAAGAAGAAGCTAACTAGCTGCTTGTTTGCATTGCTTATTTGCATACATTCCTTGCATTTCCTCACTTTGCTTTGCTGCCGGTAGGTTGGCTGCCTGGTCGCCCTGCCTCTGCCATGCTGCCCTGCCTGGGACCCAGTGGACTATAGATTGAAACCTCTGCAGACTGTGAGCTAATAAACCTTTCTTCCCCTAACTTTGAGTATTCTGTCCCAACAACGAGAGAAAAGTAACTAAAACAGTCATGGTGACTGGCGTTACTGTGTAAATGCTCTGACTTTGATTTGCTGAAACCTGAGAGTAAGGTATAAGTGTGAGAGTAAATTTTCACATTCAAGAAAAATATTTTCCTCAATCAATTTAATATTTCAATTAAATGTAATGAAATAAAAATGCTCTGGATGGAAATATTTCACTGTAAATAGCACTATGTACATTGGAAGTTGTGCAGTACCTTAATGTATAAGATAAGCAGATCAACACAACATGTTTCAAAGCAGTGGAGTATGAAGTAGACAGGGTGATGCCTTTTTAAGAACGTTCAGATAAATCAGGAGAAAAAAACTCAAATTAAAAAATGAAATAGAGAAAGGACAGGCGTAATAGCAAGAATTTATTTAATAGAATTGGAATTGGTTTTCCTAGAACTAAAATACTGAGGAAGGTAATGAACTGGAAAGTCTCTAGGCCAGAATCAGCCGGGAGGTTATTGCCATGAATCTGAGCTGTCCCTTTCATCCAGGGCAAATGTAAGGATATAAGGATATAAACTCTTTTGACTCTAGTCTTAATGTGTTTGGACCTAAATGGAAATCAAATTGTGGCTTTTGAGTAGTACTCCCTCCTTATTGCTTCTGCATCTAGACTTGAAAACTGTATGGCTTCTACTATCATCTGTTCCTCTACTTTTGCAAACCCTGATTACAAAAACTACCTTTTATTTAAATTCTCATTATCTTCACATGTCTATGTATTCTCCTTCCACAGGAGTAAATCCTGACACACACAAAAATGAGTTCTCCATTGCAGAAGGAAGATAAGATCTATCTCAGGAGTATTTCTAAAGATCTTTACTATCCATGACATTTATTATAAAGAAGTATTTTTGTAAAATGTCTTTTTATTATCTGACAATTTAAGAGATCTTCTTTTTTGTAGGTATTAAGGTTTTTTTATGGTTATAAATTATTCTTCCAAACTATATGGAATATAATTATCTAAAACAGTAACAAATTAACTTATACTTTAGTATTTGTACTCATAAGTTATATTGTACAATAAATTAGTCTCCTTATATATTTTGTTATGAAAACTGTGCATGTTGTATTTACATGGATAGAGTACAGATTTAGGTATTAAAAATAAAAATTTCTATATATATATATATGTCTAATATAAATAGTAATATTATCTATTCTGTTTATTTATATGATCGATAAATTAACTGATACCCAGTCTTGAATTCAGCAAATCTAATACAAATGTTTCATTTTTTTTACCTTTATTAGTACATGTTGTAGTACATAATGATTGCATTCTTTTAGGAAGTTGGTACATGTACATAAAACATCTCAATTCTTTTTTTTTTCTCTTCCCTCCACCTCCTTTTGTTTTGCCAGGATCAGATTCATTTATTTACCTTATAACACCTTACAAAGTTAATTATAATATATGTAAATTTAAAAACAGACCAATAGGCAAAACAACATATAAAACATGTAAGGCAATTATATTATATTATATTATATAATTATGTGGTCCACTTTTAGATACATTATCCAAAACGGAATACAAAAATTAGTTTTTCTCTCCCTTTTTTCCTATTATCTGTCTTGCCTATTTTATTCATTCATTTACTTCCCCCAAAAAACCAGAATAACTTAAACAACAATATTTCAATTAAGTGCCTTCAGCTAAAAATGTATCACAGACAATTTTCTCTAATTTATAACTTCCAAAATTACCTTGGTAAAAAATGAGACTGATTTTCAAAATTTTTTGACACAAAAATTCTATGGAGATATAGAAATATACAAACATGTATTTATATTTATAGTCTGTGTGAAAAGTCATTACATTTATATAGTCTTATTTTCTTTAGTAATTTATATAATTTCAAATGCATTAAAAAAACACTTCAGCATAAACTACTTCGAATGGATGCAAAAGAGATTAATCAGTTAAATTCAATAAGCCCAAACTCAAACCTTACTGTAATGTTATTATTGGACTTTCTGGAAGATTTTAGATAAACAAACATTTCTATTTTTTAGCTCTAAAATATTCTCCTAAAGCTTCATGTGTTGGGATGTGACTGGATTGTGAAGAGGCAGCACTTATCAGTGGATTCATCCAGTGACTCAGTAGCTGAATGTGCTGTTAAAATGTGGGCCCTGATTGGACATGGGTCACTGGAGGTGTGGAGAGAAGACTGTTCTTTTCCCTGATTCTCCCTCTTTCTCTCTTTGCTTTCTGGCTGCCATGAGGTGAGCACCTGTCTTAACCATGCCCTTCAAACATGCTGCTCTGAATTGAAGAAAATTAACCATGGACTAAATCTTCTGAAAACTTTGAGACAAAATAAACTTCTTCTTCTTTATGGTGAAGATGTCTGATATTTGGTCTTCGCAATAGAAAAGTGATATAGAAAACTGTCCCCAAGAATGAGGTTGTTCAGTGACTTTACCTGGCCATGTAGTTTAGAAGCCTTGGGAACTAGTTTCTCAGAAAAGTTCAGAAAGATTTGAATATGCCAGAAAGAGGAGCTCTAGAATCCTATAAGATGGGTTTAATTTTGGTTGGTGGTCAGAAGACCATAACACTGATAGGAATGCAGAAAATAAACTCCAGGATCAAGAGGTCCACTGGCAGGTGGACTACAGGTCATGTATGCTATTCCTTGCCAGAAAATTTGTTTTCATTTTGTCCATATCCAGAGACTTTGTGGTATGCTTAAATTAAGAAAAGTAAATTTACTATCAGGCAGAGGAAATTTCATGGTATCCCAGATTCAGGCTGCACATGCGTATTGCTGCCTGATTTTAGAAAGATCTAGAGTGAAAATCAGGAGAAAAAAATAGATGTGAAAAATTTCATCAGAAATGATGCGCTTGCAAAATTAGTGCCAGGTGCAGTGTGGTTGCTGAAAAAATTAGCACTAAAAAAATAGCTAAGTATTTTTCATCAAGACAATAGGGGGAATGGTTTGAAGGTATCTCAGGAATCAGAAAGACCCTGCTCTTCCAGGTTCAAGGATGGAGTATTGTTTGGTTTTCATTTAAGAAAAGATTTACCGGATCCCTTGCTCAAGAGAAGACACCTATGTAATTGGTTCCCTAGAAAATTTTCATGTGCTCACTCATCTAGGCCTCTGTGCCCATGATTCAGTGGTGGCTGCTACTGCTCAGGCTGGTGGCAGACCTTGGCAACAGTTCATCCATGTGGTTCTGATTTTACAGGCAAACAGGATGGAAGAGCTGGTCATGGAAACTACCACCCAGGTTTCAGGAGGCCCAGGAGTCTAGACAGTATTTCCCTTAAAAGATCAGTGCATGAAGCTGTGAGAGTGAAGCCAAAAGTGCTGTGGAGACCCCATGAACTCATAAATGCCAGGAATACACCAAGTCTGCTGAGAGCGCCTCATGTAGTGAATGGAGCCTCCCAAAGGGAGAGGTCACGAGGGCTATAACTGGTAGAGCTGTAAAAGCAGGGTTGCCCAAACCTCAAAGCGCATGTCTGGCCAAAACCTGCACTGGGTGCTGGATGCAGAGCTACAGTATTTAATGTTTGCCCTGCTAGGATTTGTTCATTCTTTGGGACCATTCTTATCTATTTCCATCTTTCTCCCCTCAGGAATAGGAATGTTTACCTTGCACAATTGTATGTTGGAAGTATTCACATTTCTTTATTTTTCCAAGGCTCATAGATAAGAGTCTACCTTGAGTCTCAGAGTAGACTTTTAACTTGGACTCTCATCAGTGCAGGGACTATTAAGACTTTGGCGATCCAGAGAGGGGGACTAAGTGAATTTTACAAAATGAGATGGACATGAGCTTTTTTGGGGATTCAGAGTCATAATATTATGGTTTAGATCAAAATTTTTCACTAAAATCTGTGTTTGAAAATTGATTTTATCACAGAGGTGCTGCACTTACCAGTGGACTCATCTATTGATGAGTTTAGTATCTTTATGTGTTGTTAGGAGGTGGGGTCTGGTGGGAGGCAGGGCACTGAGTGTTTCCTGGAATCAAATGTACTTGTATCTAACCTCTCCTCTTCTTTCTGCTTCCTGGCTGCCATGAGGTAAACAGCTGTCCTCCCCTGAATTCTCTGAAAACTACGAGCCAAAATAGAACCTTCCTCCTTTAAATTCCAGGTGTTGACTATTTTCTTCCTATGACAGAAAAGTGTCTAAGACACCACCACACTGATGCAAGATTGTTGGAAGAGGTTTTGATTGGCTCCCCATTGATGAATTTACATTTAAATAGGCATACTTTAAAAGTTCAAAATTACTCAAGGCCAGCTCTATATTTTCCCTCAGCTTCTCGATCCCACACCCACTTCTGAGGTCAAACTAACTCTGGAACACACAATTATCTCTCTGGTAAGATCACAGCAAACGCAAAAACACACACTTTTAAAATTCAACCTAATCTTTTGAGATATATGACAAGGCTGGAATTAAATGTAAAAAAAATAAAATAAAATAAAATCAGGTTAATTGTTGTAGCACCAACGGGGGGGGGGTGTTGTTGGGGATAGAACTCAGGGCCTTGTGCTTGCTAGGCAAGCACTCTCCCACTTGAGCTAAATCCCCAGCCACATAGCACCACCATATTTAAATAACAGTTTGTTTAGAGTTTTCCCAGCTTGCTGTTTTGAGTTGATTTTTATGCTCTTAATATTATGAATATAGGAGTAGGCAGTAAAATCACACAAATCAATGTAATAACTGAACAAATGACAAAGCATAATGCAAAAACATATGTACATGTTATTATAACTATGCCCAATTAAAAATACAGTATTCTCTGCTGAAATTATCCTACTCAGAAATATTCATTCTATCTGCTCGTGTGCTATGAGTAATACTGTTTTAAAAACAGTTCATCAGGTTTGGGGATTTAGCTCAAGTGGTAGAGTGCTTACCTAGCAAGTGCAAGGCCCTGAGTTTGATCCCCAGCATCCCCCCCAAAAAAGTTTCATAATAATATTACAAGGAATAAAGATATGCAAGATTCTGAGTCTTTGATTGCTAAAGTATCTTAGTGAACAGATACTGCAAAAGAACAAGACTTTTCCTGTTATGAGGTCCTAATGTTGTTTCAAGGTCACTGCAGACATTTGAAAATAATCTGATAAGCAGGCTCACAACAGAGATGAAGACCAGAGCTCCTCTGAAGCAAACAGCAGCCATTCCTGATGTCAGCAAGGCCCCGAGCTTCTTCTGTGATGAAAACAGCCAAGCTCCCTTCAGGAGAACCAGCCACAACAGGGCTTCTCCTGGGAAACAGCCAGCTGCTATCTTCTGGTCTCATTCTCTTTTATGTTATGTTGGCCATAAACTTCAGGTGGATATTCTATGCCTAGAACTGCACCAGCTAAGTGCAGGTGGACGTTCCTGTTCACACCAACACAATGATAAGTCCACCACAAAAAACTGTCAGAATTACAAAAGCTAGAAGAATTTGTCTATGACAGATTTTGGTGGTCAAGGTAGACTGCCATCTTTTACTTGGGTGCCAATAAAGGGATTAGTAAAGCACCATTCTGTGTTTTTCTTAGTGGGTCAAGAAGGTTTGATCTCAGAAACTATAAATGGCCCCTGGCTTCTTTCCTTCTGGCACTGTTTCCATGTGCTGCTTCTGGGTCACCATGAGCAAAGTGTTCCGATGTGCCACAACCTTTGTTCCTGTTATTTCTGTCTTAGAGTGAGCAGATCACATACTGTATTTCCTGAAAGTATGAGCCAAAATAAACCTCTTCATTAAGTTGTGGATGCAGAGTATTGTGTCTCAATAATGGGAAAGCTGTTTAGTACAGAAAATTGGCACTATAGAAGTGAGGTTGTTGTAACCATACTTGAGAATATGGTCTGAAACTTTTGGAACTGGTTTGTGGGTGGAGTTTGAAAAATTTTGGAGATGAAAGCTTGAGAAGCTCGGGAATGATGTAAGGATAGCCTAATGGTGATTCTGATCAGAGCTCAGAATGCCAGAATACTGATAAGAAGGTGGACAATAAAGACCAGGCTGAAGAATTTTCAGTCGGGAGCGAGGACTTCATTGGCAATTCGACTAAAGGTAACATGTGTTACCATCTAGTAAAAACTGTGTCTACATTTTGCCCATGTCCTGAGACTTTGCAGGAGACTGAGCTTGTAAGTAATGGATAATTAATGACGGAAATTCAAAGGCAGTGCAATGTCCAGGCTTTGGCATGGGTACTGATGGAGGCTTTGATCCATATTTACAGTGAGAAAGACAAAAAACCGGCCAAAAGAATTTGTAAAACTTAAGTTTTTGGCCCAGAAGGAACCACATTAAATTTGTCATCAAAGAGTATGTAGCTGTTGAAGAGGCTATTTCAGTTGAAAAGAAATTGAGTATTTTGTACAGGGATAAGAATAAAGTTGTATTGAGGGCATCTCAGAAATCAGCAAAATTGCATCAAAGGCTCAGGGTGCAAAAGTTTAAACCTTTCTTTTTAGAAGAGTCCTGGGGAAGCTTGCTTAATAAGGGCCTCCTACGAAACTCCTTAGGATTAATTTCACTCTGCTTAGCAATTGGAACACTCAGAGACCACCATGTCCATAGTCAAAGAGGGCCTAACTACTGCTCCCACTGACGTGAACATTTTCCTTGAAAACCACATTCTTCCAAGAAAATTTCTTCCAAATTCTTCAAGAAAAATCTTAATAGCTTTCTGTCTGTTATTGATTTTTTTTAACTAAAAATGCCACACAAAGACAATTCTCCATAAATATATATTCACCAGTGAGTTCTGTGAAGCAGGTATAGAGGATACAGTAAGAGTTTCAAGTGAAGATTTTGAGAAAGTAGCAACAAGACTCTGCAAAGGACTTTGAGATTATGTACTAACTAAAGTAGCACATACATGAAGTTGGTTAAAACATCATAATCTCAGTGTGATCTGCAATTTCTGAAACATTTGGTGCAAGATAATAATTTGAAAATGTGACTCAAGTACAATTTGGGGAGATATAACAGCTACAATTTATGGTATCAACAAAGTTAGATTAATCAAATTGCATAATATAGACAAAGTTACATAGACATCTAAGAGTCAAATGCTACTTTTACTTATTTTGCAATATCAGGAAAAAAAAAAGCCCAGGTTGAAGTAGGATTTAATCCAACAGGTATGCCACACAGAAGTTTTTTAAAAACTGGGTTGTTACATGACTGATTATGTTGTTAGGAAGCCTCTCTTTGTGGTAATTTATCGAATAAATTTAACTAGAGAGAACCTTGTAGGAGAGTAGTCAGTCAGGGAGCTGAAACGCTATTTTGTGTGCAAACTGAAGACCTGCTCTTGTACACAAATAATGGTTGTGATGAAAATTAAATTCTATTTGGTTGCTATGTATGTGTCATTGAATTTTAAAATGCATGTTATTTATACATTGCATAAAAATGTAAGTAAAATGTATAATCTTCCTACAGTCTTTCTCCATCTTTCTCTTTATTAAATCACTTATTCTTTATGCTATATAAGTGTTAGAACTATGTGTTTTGTTCTCCACGTCTACATCTGAATGACTTAAAATGACAAGATTTTAGTGGAGATACTGGAATCTCTTCAGTATGTTCCAAAATATTTTTAGAGTTAAAATCTCCAATATTATCAGTCTCCTTTACTTCCTTTTTTGTTTTAATTTTTTATGAAAGAAGGAAATGATATAATAAGTGGTTTATGATTTTTCTAGGCAAAAATTATAATTTTATGCTCTTGCAAAAACAGTAGGATTCATGTGTATGGGGGTGGAGGGCTGATCCTTGCTACAGCTCATTTTATCAACAGGGAAATAGAAATAAGATCAAATGTCCAAACATTAGATATTTTTTCTAATTCGTAGTTTTGTAACAAGTTTTTTTTTTTTTCAAGTAGTAATTTCTTAAATTCCTGGGGTCACTTTTTGCTTTCAATTTTGCAAAAGCCAAACTTGGCAAAAGATAACATGCAAAGTGATTGTCATGTTTAATAGTAACAGTCTGGTTTATGCTGGAATTTAATCAGTGTAAGACTGTGCTCAGAATTTTAATAGTTCCTTGGTTCATTTCTCAAATTCTCAACTTGGTATAGGAGTCCTGTCTTCTATTTTCCAAGGAACCACATTTAAGTAAGGTAAGTCTGTTTATATTTTCAGAAAATGTGCAATCCCTGGGGTATGTGCAGCCCTCTGCGTGTAGCTCTGAAGGAGAAGGGAGAAAGAGGCATATTCTCCCACTAGGGTTTGATGACAGGCTACCATAACCTCCTACCGGAGAGAATTGGTCGGTTTGCTCAGACTGGTGACAGCCCTCAGTCTTAGCATACACATCAACTCAGTGAGAAGTAGGGAGGAGATTTCTTATCTGTATTCCTTACTATACTAAATGAAATACTGAACATGGTGGATGCTTAAAACTATTTAAGAAAGTATCTCAGTGTCCACAGTGTCCAGCCTATGGAGCACGTTCCACATTTTTTCAATTTCAGAGTGAGGCTAAAAGAGCTGTCTTAACAGAAAAATTAAATCCATACTTACTACAGTAAGTTCAGTTTTCGAGGTACATGTCGAAGAAAGCTAAAGTTTGCAGAAACTTCAATTTAATTATCAGTACTACTGCAAACTAACTTCAAGTGACAGGCAAGGCCTATCCTCACGTCGCTGCACTATGATTTACACATCTCTCCCTGAACTACAATTTGCACATCTGTAATTAAAGCAGCAGGTTTCTCCATCCTTCACCATGACACCAACTCCCAGGATTGTGATAATGGTCCAAAGACGGAGAGATAAGGGGCACCAGTTACGTGGTCCTGCCCACATGCAGTGCGGCCCAGGTACACAACCCCGGGACGCTTTACCACATGGTGTCAGTATCTTTCTCCTCTGTGCCTCCATCGAATTTTCTGTCACAGGAAGCACGAGGCCTGAGAAGGAGTGGGTAAGAGGGGTTATCTCTCACACTGCAATTGACACAAAGCCAGCTTCATTCAAAAAGATGTTTCCGTATTCTTGGCTAGCTCTGCACCATGATTTTTGCTGCTGTGGCTGTCTGTTTTATTTGAGACACTGAAGACATAATTTGACCAAGTATAAACAGAATATTAAAGGTTGCTGAATACCAGGATAATTACCCTGTCAGCAGACATACGAGTACAGGTTTGGGGATTACAAGTAATCACAGCATTGCACAGGCGAAATCTGTTCCTCTGCTCTTATGTACCAGCAAGTGACATTTAACTCATTCTTGGCTTTGTTTTATTGAAGTTTGGGTTCTAGATTTTTCCAAAGATAACAGAAAAATTTCATTTACCAACTGCATCAGTGGTAGCGTCAGTTGGTAGGGTGTAGCAAAGCAGGGAAATCTACAGATGTCTGGCATCACAGCATTCTTAGCTTCAGGTTTGCAGAGGCTAGAACTCTAGTGATAGATTGAGAAGTTTGCCTAATACATGAACAGTAGAAAAGTTAAGGTCGATGACTATCAAACAGCCTAAGGAAGCCCAAGACAAACCTGACCTGCAACATTCCGAAGTCCACAGTGATGGTGCTATTGTCAGACTAAGTCAAGCAGTCTGCAGGATCTTCTAATACAGGTGCAATTACTTCAGAGAATTTCAGTTTAAAACAGTCTTAAATGGGCTGGGGGTTTAGCTCAGTGGTTAGAGTGCTCGCCTTGCAAGCACAAGGCCCTGAGTTGGGTCCCCAGCACCAAAAAAAAAAAAAAAAGTCTTAAATATCTTTCGGATAAATGCTTTTTTTTTTTTTCCTATTGAAGAAAGTAGAATAAATAAGAAACAATTCCTCCTTGATTTTAAAATTAAACCCAGTCATATAAAGCTGCGTAAGTACCCTCATCACACATGCAAGTCATGATTTATCAGAGAATTCCTTGGGATCTGCAAGACATCTAAGAATTAGAATTTTTTTTAATAGTTTTCCAAAACTGCTCGATGTTAACGTCAGAAATATTTTTGATTGCTAGAGCCACTAGAAGTCTATGGGTCCTAGAAGAAATCTCTGCAAAGAGTTGGGGTGTACTGTGCTTCCAATATGTAAGGTGTGTTCAGGGCACTTAGGGGTCTTACTGAAATATATATTTTGGATCAGTAGCTTCGGGGTTGGGCCTGCGACTCTAGCGCTATAAAAAGCTCTCAAGAAAGGCCAGTGCTACGTTTAGTAGAGTGCTTGCTAAGTGGCAAGAAGATAAGCTCCTCTTTTACCAGGGGACACGAGCGTAGTCAGCTTCTTACTTCATATATGGTACTACAGGTGAAGTGGTGAGCGCGTGTTTGGCCACTGTTATATCCACTTTCTACAGCAGTACAGAGTTTGGCATGTGTCAGAGATCCTTCATTTTCACTGAAGTTCCAATCTAGAATGTGAAATTTGATGCAAATGAGAGTCACATTTGTGTGGCTAACACAACTATGATAGTAAGAACTGTGGTAAACAAGATAAGAACTTTCCATGAGTAAGACCTGTGGAAAAAAATGAGGAATCACTTACACTCTTGAATAAAATATTTCAAAATAAATATCCACGAGGATGCTTTTCTTTGGTTTTCCAGGTAGTTAATTCAAATATCAGTATGGAAAGCAAACTGGACTTTTTCAAATGTGGAGATTTTTAGTTATAAACTTAAGCATATTAAAAGTAACATAGTTGATGTTGCAAGCTGTGATATTTGCAGTCAAAATATATGAATAATTTTTGTGTCTTTGCATAGTTATTTTAAATATACTTTTAATATGAATATAAGATTTAAATATGACACTGACATTATGTGTCATCCATGAGAATACAGATTTCCTAATACAGTACTCTTTTGTTTTTGTAAAACAATCATTTATTAAGTAAATTAGACTTTATCAAATAGAATTCGCATCATACTCTAAGTTACCCATAAGAACATTAGGGTAAACCAGGAAGGAAACTTTGAGGTTCTTTTTAGAAGGCAGGATGTGGTTTTTCTTCTGATCTGTGATAATATGAGTATAAAGGGTACATAGATAAATCTGTCACCTGATCCTACGTAGTTTGAAAGATTTTTGGGCGGGGGGTCAGTGAACAAAGAAGCAAAATGTATAGGAATAACGTGAAGAAAAGAAAATACTGGTATTATAGTAGTATATACATTTAATCTAGTATTATCAACATTTCAAAATTCTGATGCAAGGTTATAAACCATACGTACAATATAAAAGGTATTCAATTATTTACTGCCACCAAAGGAATTACAATGAACTGTTGTTTTAAAAACCTAAAAATAATACAACCTATCTAAATCACTTATTTACTTACTTTATTTAAATTCTACAATTTTACTTTAAGATTCTGTGAAAATTTCTCCGATGACCATAAAATTACATTTTCAAATTTAGACTATCATATGTAGATAATGGCTCCCTCTACTGGTTAGACTATACTGGTTATGTGTATGTAAGCAATTTAGATGACAGAAATTTCAAAATACTGAAAACAAAAAATACTCTCTACTGGTCTCAGAAAAAGTAAAATTGAGTATGTAACGTCATTCTTTGATGTATGTAAAATAAATATCTCCCAATTTATTTTCACTTAACTAAAAGGATGAAAATATTTCTAAAAACAGTAATGATATATCGATAATCCTAAGTATTTATTTGATCACCATAAAACACTTTATTTTGCAGTGATTATGACTCTTTTCTAAGTTAAATGACACCATGAAATATAGACTTCCTTATCCTGGAATTCCAGACGTTGTCTCGATTAATTCTGGTCGAATAATGTTTATTTTGCTCTCCCATACTTTACTTTTCTAGCAAAATAATATAGGTCCTGAATGAAAAGGATGTCTGCTATATTCCTAATCATAATTCAAATACTTTAAAAATTCAATAGATTTTTCTAATTTTATAAAACTTAATAGTGATGAATGTTTATTTCTTCCATTTCCAAGTCAACCAGAAATGAATTTTCAAGCCCCAAAAAAGCTGTTTCTTTTAATTCTATTGCTAACATATAAGCACATTTTAGATGATATTTACATTAAAACAAAGGAATTAAAATATTAATATATTATTTCTTATTAATTTAGTGTATTTTTATTTAAAATTTTCCTCTTTTTAAAAACTTGTCACAGAATCAGCATTTATTTGTGACTTGAAAAGCTAAGCATGCTGTAAGTCCCAAGTTTTTTGTTCTATTTCCAAGCACAGTGACCAAATTTTTCTATGTTTTAGTAGGAGAAAAATAAAAAAAGAAGTGCAAGCATGTGACATTCTTGTCCCAGCAAAATTCTCACAGTTATTACTTGGTAGATTGCCTCTTGAATGTCAAATCAGAGCTCATTCAAGTAGAACCATTTCAGGGATGTCTTTTATGGTTTATAGGACCAAGTTTCTGCTACACCTGGTATCCTTTGAATTCCTTCCATAAAAGATATTTCTGTACAAACATGGAGATTCTGAATTCTGCCTACCTGTGTGGAACTAATAATTTTCTTTTTGATTCTATTAATTTTTTATTATTTTTATGCTGGTTATTTCTCAATCCATCAAAATTGAATTCCCAGAAGATTATTACATGTAATTTACAATCAAATTACAACATTTTTAGTACAATTCTCTTGGAAACTTACAGATGCCGAGTTCTCCCTTTTACTTCTAACCTCTTAAAATATTATTACAGAAATTTTCATAATCTTGTCTTGAAAATAAAGCACTGATAAAGGTTTTGATCATTATCTTATGTTAAGCAAAAGTATACATCATTGCTATGAACACATTTTGGAAAGTCAAGTTTGTAATAAAAACTATAAAAAGTAGAACTTCCTCTCTTCATAATAAAAATTTGCTCTTTTGAATACCACTTTAATAAGAAAATGTGAAAACTGTATTTCTGTGTATAGATTTTGAGTCCACTTAAAATTTCAATTGCCTTTGAGCTAATCTAAATGTAAAATATTACCGTAGATGGTTCCCAAGTCAAAAAAAAATTATGTAAATGAAATGGGTCACTAGAATTAGAACTTGGAGAACATGTGACTAGTAGTATGAAAAATTTTAACTGATATTAAGTGACTAGGCTTTATTTTTACTAAGCTTTTTCTGCTGGAAAAAACAGGTTCAGTAATCAAAAATGGTTTTCAGGTTTTTTTTTTATTAAATGTGAACCTAAAATGTATGTGTTATGGTTTGTGTCTAGATGTCCCCCCAAAGCCTCACATGGTAAGAGATAGCTGGATCTAGAGTGTGTGATGCTGGGATTAAGGGCATGTGATTACTAAATCAATCCACTGATTGGTTTAGCACTGCCCTAATCCTAGCAGCCTGGATAAAATAAAAGATACAGGAAGAAGCTGGTTAGTCCCCTTGTTGCATTCCTTGCTTACCTTGCTGCCTTCTGACTGCCTGCCATGTCACCCTGCCTTGGACCCAGCTGCTTGTGTACTGAAACCTCTATGAACTGTGAGCCAAATAAACCTTCCTTCCCCTAACTTTGGGTGTCTGGTATTTTGTCTCAGCAATGAGAGAAAAGTAATTAAGACAATATGGGTTAGAAGACACCTTTGGGTATGATTTAGTAGTCCGTTAATATTTATCTGTATCTTGTGTTTCAGTTTAGCACACATTAATGGAACTCCAAAAGTATTTTTAAAAGATACCAATATATAACTTAATTTATCCAATCTTAGAATGTTGAAGTCACCTAGTACAACCATTAGTGTATCAGTCCTGTACTACTTCTAACAAATGGTCTTCTAGCTTTTGTTGAACATTTTTTATTAATGAGTAATTTGTAATTTTTTAATATACTTAATGAAGATATATAAATCAGACTCACAAGTTTAAATATTACATAGTTTCTCTTATATGGGATTTTAATAAAGAACAAAATAAAAGACAGATAATAGAAGAAAGGGAGAAATCTTGCAAAAAGGAAGGGTACCAAGAGAGGGAGGGAGGGGGAAAGAGGAGGAGAAGGAGTTGATAAAAAAATTAAGCTGTGTTGTGTGCATGCACCAGTTCCCTATGAGGAAAGAAAACACAATGCATGGCAAACACGTACTAGTAAAAAATGTTAAAACCTATTAATTTAAAAAGTGAAACAAATCTTTCAGGAATTTATATGTTCTAAGAAAAAGTGCCATCTTTTGAGTTCTTGGTGCTCTCTCAGCTCCTTGGAAAGAGGCCGTGGAGTTTGCTTCATTGTCGCCCAATAGTTTCTCATTTTACCTAATCAAACTATTTTTATTATTCTGGTTTCCTTTTTCAGAATGTTTCTTAAGTTGTTAATGTTTCTCTGAATATCTGTAGTGAAGAATAAGGCAATTTTTTTACATGCAGTTTATAAAGAGAGTATAGGGAATATCATTACACATGAATCTCCAAAATACGTGTATTTGGTGTAATATCTGCATACTCAAATATATTTAAAACATTTATTATAAATAAGTAAAATTTAAATAATACCAGTTCTTAGAAAAATTTATGGATGGTCTATTGGAACGAGGTGGCAAAGCCGATAATAAATTATAAAAGATATTGTTGTGGAATAATTAAAGAGGTTCATAGGTCCTTCTAATTAAAAATGAGGCTCCAGATACACAATCTCCCTCCCAGAAGCAATTGCTTTTACCAGACTTTGTGACTCCTACCATAAATATGTTAGATTTTTCGAAATATTTTCTCTCATAAGAGCAAGTTTTAGATAATGTGACATGTAAGTAAAGTAAAGGATAGCTAAAATAACTACAAGGAGAAAAGAAATATAATTATCTCTCATATTTGAATCGCTTTCATTTGACATTAAATAATTTCGTGTACATAAGAAATAGGTTGTTCAGCCTCTAACCTTTTTAATTTCAAAGATGGTAAGGATAGATCTAGCTCCAGCTGGGAAATTTTTCAAAGAAGTTATGGAGTTTTCAAAATAGTGCAATGAGCAATTCTAAAGATATCCTTCTCAAAGACTATGAGGTAGCTTGAAAAGTAATTATTTGGCAGATATTCTATTTTTCTATAGGAAATGGGTCTACACTTTCAGTGCTACAGTGTATCTTTATTTATACCTATAACTGCATATTTTTTAAATGCCCATGGATGGAGAAATTTCATGAGTAGTGAGATGACATTCACAATAATTAGATGGATGCACAACCAGATCTGCAGGGTTATATAATGCACATTAACAATGCTGAATTGATTTTATTCTTAAAAATTGTCACTGAACACAAAGTTTTGAGCAAATACGTGACAATATATACTTCCATTTTTGTTCTATATTACCAGTTTTTATGTCCTAATACAAAGACACAGTTAATTGCTACAATAGGAAATGTTAAAATAAACTTTTGCATATGCCACTGAAGGTGTTTAAAGGAAAATGTTTTTCTTGATCTTTGTACATTAATAGCAAATATTTATTTTCTAATTGTTAGGACATACTGTGCTACCAAATATTTCTGTCTCTGTGTAACACAAGTGAATCTTGTGAGAGTCCCCTTTTTGGGAATGTACACAATACATATTTATAATAAACTGGTGATTGTCAGTGCCCTTGTGGTTCAAAAGTAATTTTATGATTAACTTAAAGATTTGCAAATGGTTATGAAGAGCTTTTTTATACATGTTTTATGAGAGGTAAATATTTTTTGTCTCAGTCATTTCATTCTGTCACAAGGAGATAAGCAGATGATGTGGCTTAAACAACAAACACATGTTTCTTAGTTGTGAAAGCTGAGAAATGCAAGATCAAGATGCAAGCAGATCTGGTGCCTGATCAGATTACTCTGCCAAGGTTTAGCTAACCAGCTACCCTCTAAATGTATACTCACATGGTTGGGGGGAAGAGGCAGGAAGGAGAAGGGAGAGAGAGAGAGAGAGAGAGAGAGAGAGAGAGAGAATAGCAGGGGAGGGGAGGGAATATAACAACGAGAATGAATGGTTTTAAAACCACTAATCCCTTCATAAGTGATTCACACTCAAGATCTAATTGCCTGCCAAAGCTCCATCACCAAATGCCATGACATTAGGTGCAAGATTTTAAAGTATGATGTTGAGAAGCCTCAGACAGTTAGTCTATAGACTTTCTCAAAATGGATTTTAAGCCTAAATCTATAAGGCTCATAAAGATAAAAGAAAACACAGATGACCTTGAGTATGACAATAACTCTTCAGATAGAATGCCAATGACACAATGTATTTAAAAAAAGGAAAAAACTCTGCTTCATTAAAATTAAAAACTTATGTTCTGCTAAGACTACTGTCAAACCAATGAAAAAATAAAGTCATACATTGATACAAAGATTTGCAAATGACAAAGCTGAAAATGGACTATTATCCAAAATACAAAGAATTCTTAAAAATTTCATGATAACAAAACGTAAAAACCATTAAAAATGACCAGAAGATCCTAACAGACACATCAACCAAGAAGATATACAAATTTCAAATAAACTCACACAGAGATTCTTCATATGTCATTGTGGAAATGAAAATTTAAGCAACAATAATACACCACTATATATGACCATGACTATTAGAATGACCAACTTCCAGAAGACTGACAACACCAGATGTAGAAAAATATGCAGAACAACAGAACTCTTATTTATTGCTGATGGGTATGCAAATCAGTACAACTACTTTAGAACTAAAATGACAGTTTCTTAAAAAACTGAACATACCCTTAGTGTATAAGTCAGCAATGGTATTCTTTGTGATTTCCCTGAAAAAGCTGCAAAATTAAGCCCACACAGAAACCCGCACATATATGTTTAGTGCAACTATGTTCATAATTGTGAGCATGTGGAAGCAGCCAACATATTCTTCAGCAGAAGAATGGATAAACTGCCGTACATCTACACAGTAGAATACTACTTAAACTAAAAGAACTGAACTATGAAGGCATAAAAAGGCACAGAGGAAATTTAAAAGCCCATTACTAAGTCAAAACAATCAATGTGAAAAACTAAACATAACTATACTATTTCCACTATATGGCACTCCTACATGTAGAAGACAAAACTATGGAGTCAGCAAAAAGATCAGTGATTTCCAGAGTAGGGATGAATACACAGAGCACAGAAAATTTTTTGAGTATTGAAACTGCATTAGTTACTTTTCTCTCATTGCTGAGACCAAAAACCCGAAACCCAAAATTAAGGGAGAAAAGGTTTATTTAGCTCACAGTTTGTAGAGACTTCAGTCCAAAATCAGCTGATCCAAAGCAGAGTGGCATGGCCAGGCAGAAGGCAGCAAGGTAAGCAAGGCAGGCAAGCAAAGGGGTAGTAGGCAAGCCTCTTTCTATTCCTTACATCTTATCCAGGCTTCAGGGATTAGGGCGGTGCCAAACCAATCAGTGAGTTGATTTAGTAATCACACATGCTTAATCCCAGTATCACACACTCTAGATACAGCCACCTCTGAAAAAGCCCCATCTATGACCACATGAGGCTTTGGGGGGACATCGAGACACAAACGGTAAGAGTATCCTGTATAATACTATAATGGTGAGTACACGTAATTACATACTTGTCAAAACCCGTAGAGGATACAACACAGAAATTGATCTCTAATGTGAACTCTAGATTTTGGTGATGATGTGTTTATCAATGGGAACAAATGTAACACTCAGGGTGGATGTTGACAGTGTGCCCCTGTGCAGGCAGAGTAGGTAGAAACATGCTATAATTTCTGTTTAATTTTAAAATGAACATAAAACTCATATGAAAATTAAAATGTATTTAAAAGGAAAGAGAATTAATTATATACTTACAACATTTAACTAAGTGAGTAATATTAAGAATAAAAGGAATAATACTTTAAAAAATGAAGATATTTAATTTTTATATCTTTACAAATATAAGATAGCTAATTACAATTTTAGAGATTATGGTTAATATATAAAGGTATTACTGATGGGAAGTCATATTATTGCTACAGATATTAATAATATTTCTCCAAAAGATTTCACATTTAACTGTGAATTTTTAGCACATGTTGTTTTAGTGTTTCAAAATAATTGAAATATATTAAGACAAACTGTGTATGTAATATAATATTAAACATCTTTGTTATGAAAACATAAACTTGTCAGTTGTGAATGAGCTAAACAGTCAAAATTGTATATTGCTCTTTGTATAAAATTCTGCACAAACACATACACACTCATATTTTCAATTATTCCAGATATATAATAGACATACCTTGTGTATGTTTTTATCTGTCAAAAATAAATATATTTTAAGGCATAAAAGTTTGGAAATGCGAAAAACAGTAGCAGCAAAAACAAAATGAATGAACACACACTATAGTTGTTTGCAATTTTTATTTATTTTTCTACAATGTGTATTTTATATAACTGTCATCTATTTTAATCACATTTCAATAATGGTTAATTTCTCATGCATTCAAATCATAGTAAGTGAACTTTATGCTAGATTGTGTCTGATATTAATGTCACTGTATTGTTTGTATTGGTTGAAAGGTTTGGTTTGGATTTTTACTAAGAACAGTTTAAGAAGAAAGAGAAAGTAGAACGAATTATGGTCCGAGATTAAAAAAATAGCTGCTAAAGTTTCCACCAATATTTTGGTATGGATTTGTAAGCCAGTTCTTTTAATTACAACTAAGTTTTTGTGCTCAAATGAATAGATCATTAGTAGTCAAACTGAGAAATCACCAGGAAAATATCAATAAAAGTTTTTTGTAATCACTGTTTAATCATTGTCATTGTGTCATCACAGGAAATAGATATGTTAATGTCAATGATCAGAACTCAATAGGAAGCATCATGCTAAAATTTCCATGCAACTCTATCATGGGGGACTTGTAACTGGAATTATCATATTATTCTTTTTAAATTCCTCTATATAATTGTTTCCTTGTTAACTCTACTGGTAATGGAAGAAATTAAGGGAAAAAAGGGAAAAATGGAAAAATGGAAATAAGGCTACTGTAAATAGGGAAGGGAGGGGGAGTGGAAGGGAGGGGTGGGGAAGAAGGGGGAAACTGATGTACATCATGTACACATACAAATTAAGCATTATCAGGGTAATCACTATGTATACAATGTATCAATACATGTTCTTAGTAAATAAAATTGAATTAAAAAAATTAATTTCATGTTAACTCCATTATGACACATTTACTTTTGGAGGAACAAAAAAATGGTACATCAATGATTTTAAGTTATTTAAATAATAAAATTAAAGAGCAAATATACATAATTTCCATAGGGCATAGTTATTTTTGCCACGTCAGAGGACAGAATTAAATGTGGATCCGATAAAACCTAGGAAAATGGCATTCACATGTTAACTATACAAAGTGCTGGGTTTCCACACAGGATGATAACTAGAACTCCCAAAGTTCAGTGTTGACTGGAAAAGCAGGCCCAACAGAAGTCTTAAAAATGGTCCAGAATATGAAGGATGTCCAGATGAATAGCCACAAGGAGTCTGAAGCACAGTCTGAGTTTAGATGCACATGTACTCTACATCTGAATTCTGGTCAGGAATTGAGACGGCACTACTGCACACGAAGCAGGTCATAAATGCAAAATTATTCATTAATAGAGCACTCATAGGAAACAATTACAGTTATCTTTGTATTGAGCCAGAAACCAATCCAATTTTTGTAGGCATTGCATGCAAACTATAATCACTGAGATCTTATCGGCTGATTACATAAAATTTGCTTTTCTACAGGATAAATATAAATTGCTACCATTTTTCATTAGTGAATCGAACACTGATTTTGTAGAATTCCCTTTTTGGGAAATTTAAAGGGCAATATAGTTATGGAGGGAAGTTTGAAGATTCTTTTCAACTTTGAAAATTTCAAGTAAGGAAGAAAATAGCCTCACACTTCCTTCTTTGCACATAACCAATGGCCAAATGACTTTTTTTTTTTTTTCCCACATGAGTGAGTGCTCTTATAGGGCATTATAGCCACATGGGTGACAAGTCCTTTAGTTAAAAAGAGAAAGTGTTCAAAAATTCTGCTGCGCTTGTTTTTTTCTTTGTCTTTAAAAAAATTACTTCCTTTAGGAACAGTAAATAGCAAGTCTTTAATGTCCATTTCTTCAAAACTTAGCATAATAAATAATATAATCTCTTGAGTTTAGAAGCTTCTTACATATTTGATGATAAATGGGGAAAATATCATTTATATCTTTTATAAGAATGGAAAAAAGACACACACATTTTCAGAAACAGGAAGAAACTGTTAAAAAGATTACAACACAACTGATCATAACTCTAAATTTAGACAGAGTGATGGTAATGTACAAATTATTTTTCTTGTAAAACAAGAGTACATCTTTCCCTCAGATTTTCCTTTAAAAGGAGAAAGCATCAGATATTTACGAGAAGTAATTTATGAAAATGATCCTACTTTAATACTGATGAACAACACCCATATTTGCCTTAAAATACTATTTTAGCTAACTGTGGCATGGTGTTTTTTATCAATCTATACTGTTGTAGAACACATGATTTTCTATTCATGATGTATGATTCCATAAATGAATAAGCCCCACTGTAAGTGATGTTTATTACAGTTCAATAATAAAATTGGAATATCTTATCAAGATAGAGATTCTGAGTTAAGGTTAGCTGAATAAAATTGCAGCACAGAAAAATATACCTGTTCAGCTAGACAAATTGAAAAGTACGAAATAGAGTTTAAAATTAGCTAATTCATGACATTAAAATACTCCAGGCAAGACCAAAGATTTTTGGATTTTTTTTTTTTCTGGCACATGTAATTTAGATACTTAATAGTATGTTTGTAAATTAAGTATTTATGTGGAAGCATTCACTAAACGGTATAACCAATTGAAAATATTTTGCTAATTTTAACAATAGACAAGGCCAGATGACGTAAAATAAGTTAAAATATTTCAACTGATCGAGAACATTGATTTCGGAACATTTAAGAAACTTTTCTTCGTGCAAATATACTGTTTTTTCTTTACAAATTGCAAGTGGCAACTCTGCCTGAAGCAGACCTGTCTGTTCAATTTTGGCACAATATGTGCTTTCTCAGTTTGCCTGGGTCACATTTTGACAATTCTTGCAACATTTCAAAACTTTTCATTATGAATATATCCGTTATGATTATCAGTAACCGTCGTGTGTCAGCGGTCTCTGGGGATACTATTGTATTCGGGGGCACAGCTCTCAGCCCCGCCACGGTGAACTTAACCATGAATGCTGTGCACGTTCGGAGCCTTCGCTGATCCGTGCTTCCCACATCTCTTTCACCGCCTCAAGCTTCTTCGGTCCCTGAAACATAATAATATTAAACATAGGCCAGAGATAACCTACAATGGCCTCTTAAGTTTCAGATGAAAAGAACAGTCACGTCTCTCATTTTAAAGTAAAAGCGATAAATGATTAAGCTTGATAAAGAAGTTATATCTAAAGCTGAGATAGGTC